>PVHP010043470.1:0-14514 GCA_004024765.1 Zapus hudsonius
GGGAGGGAGGGAGGGAGGGAGGGAGGCAGAGAAATGAGGCTCAGAGACTATATATGTATATGTTCACATGCATGAGGGTGCATGTGTATTTACGTGCATGTGGAAGCCAGAGATTGATGTTGTGTGACCTCCTCAGGTGCTCTCTACCTTATTTTTTGAGACAGAGTCTCTCACTCACCCCAGAGCTCACTGATTAAGCAAGACTAGCTAGCCAGGCTGCTTTGGGAATCTGCCTGTCTCCTCCTCACCAGCACTAGATTCTAGGGATGCAAACTCAGGTCCCAAGGTTTGCACAGCCAGCACTTTACTAACTTGTTGCTGTCACCTTTCTCCTTGCTGGCACAAAGCACCCGGCCAAAAGCAGCTGCTTGGAGGGAAGGGTTTATTTTGGCTTAAGGACTTGAGGAGAAGCTGCATGATGGTAGGGAAAATAAAGCATGAGCAGAGGCTGTTTATCACCTCCTGACCAACATCAGATGGACATTAGCAGCAGGAGAGTGTGCCAAACACTGGCAAGGGGAAGCGGGCTATAACACCCCAAAACCCATCCCCAACAACATACCTCTTCCAGTAAAGAGCCAATTCCCAAAATGCCATCAGCTGGGGATCAAGCATTCAGAACACATGCATTTACAGGGGTCACCTGATTCAAATCACTACACTCAGCCATCTCCCCAGCCCAAGACTCAATTTTAAAAACCTATTCAGAGCTAGGCGTGCTAATGTATGCCTTTAATCCCAGCACTTGGGAAGCAGAGATAAGAGAATAGCTGTGCATTCAAGGCCAGCCTGAGACAGTGAATTCTATGCCAGCCTGGGCTAGAGGAAGACCTACCTCAAAATAAAATAATAAAATAAATACCTGTTCAGCTGGGCATGGTGGTGCACGCCTTTAGTCCTAGCCCTTGGGAAGCTGAGGTGAGAGGATCACTGTGAGTCCAATGCTAGCCTGGGCTAAAGTGAGACTCTGCTTCATATATACACATACACACACACACCCTTGTTCAGATATTGCATAACTAGTGTTGTGTGAAAAGAGAGGTGGTTAGCACTCCCTTTGACAAGGATGGAAGAGGTAATCTGGCCTTACAACATGCATACTGATATAACTAGAGCATAACGAGAGCACCCGACTCTAATGTAGTAGTGCTAGGGTACAACTCTAAGCCCCCATCTCTGCCCCCTCACTACCCTGCTTGCTATCAAATAAACCATAAATCATACAGCTTTCTATAGGTACCCCACACTGCTTCAGGGGCTGTTTACAGTTCCCGACTCACTACCAGCATGTGCTTGTTTCATCTCCACAAGTCTCCTTCCCTTTGTCATGCCACCACTTGTCTAGCAAAACAAGAGCCATTTATCCTGTGGAATGGCCCATATTATGAATTTGGCTAGTCGTTTCTTCATGGCATCATTTTTCACTCTCTTCCATATTCTTATAAACTCAAAATCACACTGAAACAGACTCCAGCCAAACCTCGTTTTTTAGACAATGATATTTTGTCTGTTGTGCTATGCATTTCTTACTGAATCAAGTCTGGAGTCACATAATGTCTGGTTGTTCCACTCTCTGTGATCCTAAGATTAATCAGTGGATTCAAAGCCTAATCCTATCATTATAATGGAAATCTGGACTGTAAGTGCAAAATTATCACTGTCTACAGTAAGGCTTTGGCACAAGACCGTTAGCATATCCAGTGTGCACAGATTAGACACACAAAGTGACTTTTTGCCAAAGGAAAATAGTAAATTGTGCTCATTCAAATCATAAGGAAAAAGAAACACCTAACAGCTCATTCTATTCCTAAGACATCCTTAATAAAATTAAACTTTTAGCCAGGCATGGTGGTGAGGCAGTTTAGGGACAACGGCGCTCCAAAGGAAGTGAGACCATGTCCTTGAACCTGCCCTTGCAATCTGGCGTATCCTTATTTCTTTTTTTTTTTTTTAATATTTATTCATTTTCAAGCAGAGATACAGAGAGAGAGAGAGAGAGAGAGAGAGAGAGAGAGAGAGAGAGAGAGAGAGAGAAAGAAAGCACCAGGGCCACGACCTTGTGGGTCTGGCTTATGTGGGTCCTGGGGAATTGAACCCGGGGCTTTAGGCACTGGAGGCAAGTGCCTTAACCGCTGAGCCATCTCTCCAGCCCTGGCGTATCCTTATTTCTTGCTGCTTCAAGGAGTTCCCTAGATCTGCTTTTTCCTTAAATCAACCTGAGACTCTCACTAGAGAAAGGAATTTCCCATCCTTTCCTGGATGATTAAGATTTCTAGAAGGATTAAAGCTATTCCTATATAGGCAGGAGCCTAGGATAGTCTTTCACCTGTATACAGAACCCAGGAACCACCCCAGTCTGGGTGTCTTGGTAGGCTTTTCCATTTTTCAGAACCCCCTCTTTCTGTCTCTTGGGTAAGAGCAGTACATTCCTTCCTCTCTTAAATTCTATCTCCAATCTAGTAAAATCTCTCTAAAGAAACTTACCCTCTGGTCTGTGGATTTCAATTCTTTGAATCTGGTGGCCACTGACTCAGTGTAAGTTTTGTGTGACCCTAAGAGTCCAGCACTCTAAATCCTAGGTTAAAGGCCAACTAAGAGCCGAGAAAGGCCCTATCCTTTCAATGACACCCCAACTCCCATACCATACTGGTATATTGGCTGGGAACTTCAATTCCTGTATCATATTGATGAGTTGATAAGGAGCCTCTATTCCTGTATCAGTGGCACATGCTTATAATCTTAGTACCAAAGAGGCTGAGGCAGGAGGAGTGCTGTGACTTTGAGCCCACCTGGGCTACATAAGAAGATCCTATCCCCTACCAAAAAAAAAAAATATATATATATATATATATATAAAAAATTTATACATTTATCTTTGTTGATAAATGTTAAATAATCAAAACTTTGAGAGTTGATGGTATAGAGTTCTGTTGTAGTTCCAAGCTTTTCTGTGTATTTTGCTTTTGTTAACTCATATAAAAACAGAGGTAATGTCACTAAGTTGATGCTATCTCAACAGACTATAGGGCCAGGTGTAATAGCACATGCACATAATCCCAGTACTCAACAGGCTAGGGCAGCAGAAGGATCACAACTTTAAGGCCAGCCTGAACTACACAACATAATCTTGGCTAAATAATAAAAACTATGGAGAGAGTAAAATAAATCATAAAAGTTAAAAAAAAAAAAAGACACAGCAAATAAAGGTTTTTTTCCCCTCTCTGCCTCTCCTCATTCTGCCCTATGATCACTGCCTGGATACATGTAAGTATTCCCTCTGCTCCCTCTACCCCCTAGCTGGGGGAGCAGAGAACTATTTCTTGGCCTGGGTAGATTTTCTGCTTGCCTCTGCTTTATTCTTTGGAGTAACTTCTCACTTTAATCACATGTAAGATTTTCCTCTGATCGCTGAGTCTGCCATCTATGTATTTCCTTTACACTCTAGATCCACCATGTGAGTGCTTCCTCTAAACTGGGCCTGCTACTTGGGGCAAAGTCTGTTTAGTACTCATTTCTCACTGCCTGGCACTCTCCTATTCCTACTCTGAACTTGCTTCCATGGAAGGCTCAGGGTAGATGCTGTACCTGCCACATGAGTGTGTGTTTCTTCTAAATCTCTCCACAGGTCTCATCCCCACGTGCTCCTGGCTGGCTCCAGCCTCTTCCTAGAGTGTGTGTTTCCTATCTTCCCCATGCTTGTGACTGTGCTCCAGCCTCCTTCCTAGACTCCGATTTCCCTTCAATAAACCCTATGATTTGTGACTTCTCCCTAAATAAACTTGGTAATCCATAATTTTCCTTCTTCCCTTTGTTGTTATCAGTTCTTTATTCAAAAGAGAATAGGACCCAAAATTGGGGCAACCCCTCCCAAACCCCCAAATCCTACATCAGTGCGGCCATCTGAGCACAAGGAAACAGTAACACTTGTAAAGGACACTATGTAGCAAGTGTTTGTCTTCTAAAAGTTTTGCCAAGGAGAAAACTTCATACTTCAATAGAGTAGGCAAGCTCAATGATTAAAATGACTCAGGTCAACAAGATTCTGTCCTGATGAACTGAAGAAAAAAACCTTAATAATTCTCAAGTTTAAGAAATATTTCAAGCCAGGCGTGGTGACGCATACCTTTAATCCCAGCACTTGGGAGGCAGAGGTAGGAGGATCACCATGAGTTCAAGGCCACCCTGAGACTACATAGTGAATTCCAGGTCAGCCTGGACTAGAGTGAGACCCTACCTCAAAAAAACAAACAAAAAAAAAAACCAAAAAAAAAAAATTTCAAAAAGTGCAACTTTTAATAGAGATATCATACTCCTAAAAAAGAAAAACTCACATAAAGGCATACGGAAGAAATGTCTTAGCGTGAAACACAGAAATTCTTACCTCCCATTGTAAGTGAGGCGGGATATTTCGTATTTGGAGTTTTCGAATCCTGCAGAAGAATTAAAATGTTTTAAGGAACAAAACATACAAAAGCAAAACACACCAATAAGCCAACAGGGAAGCTTAGACACTTCTTAAAATACTGATTTTAAGCTGAGAGTGGTGGCACACACCTTAAATCCCAGCACTCTGGAGGCAGAGATTGGTGGATCACTGTGAGTTCGAGGCCACTCTGAGACTACACAGTGAATACATAGAGAGACCAGGCTAACCTGGAAAAGCCAGTATTCATGTAATGACAGATGCACATAGTGGCACACGCATCTGGATTTTGTTTGCAAGAGGCCTTGTTGTGCCCATATTCTCCCCCATCTCAAATAAATTATATATTTTTGTTTGTTTGTACGGGCAGGGTATCACTCCAGCCCAAGTGACCTAGAACTCTGTTGCTCCTGGCTGGCCTCAAACTCAGCAATCCTCCTACCTCAACCTCAGTGCTGGGATTAAAGGCATGTACCAAGAGACCCTTCATACAAGATGCAACATGAGGACCAACATTGTAAGGTTGTCTTCCAACCTCCACACATGCACAGTCCCACATATGCACACCCATCTACACAAATACACATATGCACATAAAAATAAGAACATAACAATAAAGGAGCATGAAATACCAAGTGAAATAATTCAATTTCCTGGGCTTATTTAAATTTTTGTGAGACAGGGTCTCATGTAGCCCAGGCTGGCCTTGCACTCACTATGTACCTTAAATTCCTGATCCTCCTGCCTCCCCCTTCCAAGTAGTGTGTACAGACATGTGCCGTCACAGGCAGTAAATTTAACATATACTATTACAAGTATAGTGAGCTTGTTTCCCTTTCCCAAACAAATAACCCACGATTTTGAAGTTACATAGCCAAACAGCAGTTCAGACTGATTCAGAGACGAGTGATCTGACTCTTCCCTTCCCCAAAGCAGCAGAATGAATGCCATAGCTTCTGCCTGTCTCACTGAGATGCCCAAGAAAACATAAACCAAACTCAGGTACATTCTGCTTGCAATCAAAATGGAACTGGGGGCTGGAGAGTTGGCTCAGCAGTTAAGGCACTTGCCTGCAAAGCCTAACAACAGGGGTTCACTTCCCCAGTAGCCATGTAAAGCCAGATGCACATGGTGGTGCATGAATCTGAACTTTGTTTGCAACAGCTGGACACCCTGGAGGGCCCCTTCATGCGCTCTCTCGCGCGCTCTCGCTCTCTCTCTCTCTCTCTCTCTCTCTCTCTCTCTCTCTCTCTCTCTCTCTGCTTGCAAATAAAAAAGCTTTTAAAAATGGAGCAAGGGAGAAGGTGCACATATTTAATTTTGTTTTTTTGATAGGGTCTCACTCTGTACCCTGGGCTGTCCTGGACTCAATATCTAGACCAAACTGGCCTTGAACTTATGACATTCAGCCTGCCTCAGAGTACTGGAATTACAGGCATGAGCCACCACACTTGGCTACCTATGTTGTTTTCATGAACAACACAATGAATGAATCAACAGAGTATGCCAAAGAAATGCTAAGAGAGCATAAATTTAAGAGGGAAAAAAAATCTAAGGCTGGAGATGAAACTCAACTGATAAGAATCCTTGCCTAGCATATGTGAAGCCCTGAATCAGATTCCTAGTACTAAATAAACTGGGCATGATAGGGCAGACCTGTAATACCAGGTCTTTGAGGTGGAGGCTGGAAGATCAGAATTCAGGGTTATCCTTGGCTACATAGTGAATACTATATATGGAATGCTGTCTTGAAAGCAAAAAAGAAATCTAAGCTCCTAGATCTAGTGAGAATTTATAGATGAAATTTATAGATATTTGTCCAAAAATGTCTCTGTTGGCCTGGGAAGATGGTTCAGGGAACCTGAATGTGGATTTCCAGAGCCCAGGTAAAAGGCGGCAGCGGTGGCAGGTTTCTGTAATCCCAGTGCAAGAAGGGAGGCCAAGAATGGGGGATTCTCCTGAAGCTTCAGAACAGAGAGCAAAGGTGAGCAAGGAGAGAAACTGCAAAAAGAAAAGACTGAGGTGGAATGTGAAGACCCACCCCAAAATCCTTCAGTGACCACCATGTGTGCCACTGCATGTGCACACACACGTACATACCTAAATACATCATTTATTTTAAAAATATTTTATTATGCCAGGCGTGGTGTCATACGCCTTTAATCCCAGCACTCAGAAGGCAGAGGTAGGAGGATTGCCATGAGTTTGAGGCCAGCCTGAGACTACATAGTGAATTCCAGGTCAGCCTGGGCTAGAGCAAGAACCTACTTAAAAAAAACAAAACAAAACAAAACAAACATATATATATATATATATATATATATATATATATATATATATATATATATGTGTGTGTGTGTATATGTATATATATATATATATATATTTATTTATTTGCAAGCAGAGAGAGAGGGAGAGAGAAAGGGCATGCCAGGACCTCTTGCTGCTACAAATGAATTCCAGATTCATGCACAATTCTGTGTATCTGGCTTGACATGGGTACTGGGGAATCATACCTAGGCTCTGCAAGCAAGTGCCTTAACCACTGAACCATCTCTTGATCACAAATAATTTTTAAAAATAACTTATGTGGACAGACATGGTGGGACACATCAATAATCCTAGCTCAGGAGGAGGATCAGAAGTTTGAGGCCAGCCTGGGCTAGAGACCCAGTCTCAAAAAAAAATAAAATGTAGGGCTGGAGAGATGGCTCAGCGGTTAAGGCACTTGCCTACAGTGCCTAAGGCCCCGGGTTCAATTCCCCAGTACCCACATGCCCCGGGTTCAATTCCCCAGTACCCCCCACATAAGCCAGACCCACAAGGTGGTAGCCCTGGTGCACTCATTCTCCCTCCCTCCCTCCCTCTCTCTCTCTCTCTCTCTCTCTCTCTCTCTCTCTCTCTCTCTGCTTGAAAATGAATAAATAAAATATTTTTTTAAAAATTTAAAGCAAAAGCCTAATTCATGCTCACAGTCTAATGCTGCATCATGGGTGCTACACTTTTCTACAGAAGGCTTAAAAACACGCCCTAATGAAAATGCTTTCTAAAATATAGATTTCAGAACTGCTATATATTCCTTCAGCTAATTCACACTGTAAATATTTGTCCTGGGTAACTAAGGAGATGAGAATTCTTTGCTACACATATGCAAATGTGAACCTATTTTAATCAAGAATCTGACACCATAAGGCCTGGGAGCAGTGTTAGAAACTGAATATCCACCCCTATTTGACTCATTTTGCAGAATATTACTGTAAAATTTTACCCAAAAGAGCACATATAAATGTACATACATTTTAGGTACATTTAATATAATAGTCATACTATAAAAAATAAATATCCACAGCGCTTCCAAGGAATTTTTTCAGTAGAATATCTTTATCTTTTTACACTATGAGAAATCTATCAGTCATGTTTCCCAAGAACTGTCTTTCAAGATGTGTACCCACACCAGGTGCACTCCAGGCGGGTGAGGTATGCAAAGGCAGCAAGAACCATGGACAACCCAATTCTACCAACAGAACCAGAAATGACAGCTGACTTCCTGGCAAGACATGAACCACCCCTCACACAACAGCTGGGGCCCAGGTGAAACCACAGAGGAAGTGGCCAGATAGATGAGTAAGGTCAACCTGTGCCAGGACTGTGGAGACAGACACTGAGGATACTCAAAACATTCCAAAGCAGAATTCCAGAAGCTGCTAAGAGCTCAACACTACAGTAGACTTTAACTCACCCACCAAACTCCCCCCACCAGGGAATTTTGTGCAAGAGGGGATGAAGATTGTAAAACCCATGGTGGGAGGAATACTCACAGGCATTCCCACCCAATGGGAATTGCTCCCACCCAATGACTGACTGATGCCCCCAAAACCCACAGCCCTCAACCCCTTGGTTGCAACACCAGCAATCCCACCAAGGAGGGCCCTCAGTGGAATGGGGACAGGGAGGAGAGAAATGGTGGCACCTACTCATGACTTGTTCATACAAAGTTTTTACTTAATAACTTACCCAGCAACTAATCTTACAGTTCTGCCTCTGGCTCCCACCCCTGTGGCTCCACACTCACAAGGCGGAGGGAAGAGGATCACTGTGAGTTCAAGGCCAGCCTGGAACTACAGAGTGAGTTCCAGGTCAACCAGGGAAGAGTGAGACCCTATGATGGGGGAGGGGAGGAGGTCAAACAGTTCAATATGAAAGGAAGCAATCCAGGGAATAAGCACAGAAACAAACTTCTGCCATAGACAGAATTTGAGAAATGTACACCAACACACATGTGCTTATCAAGTTGGCTGTACACAGCTAACACTACCTCCTTGTTCTCTGACCATCACCACCTGACTTTTTATAATTACATTCCATTTAGGTTAATTCTCTTATTTAGGAATCGAGAAAGGGGCTGGAGAGACGGCTCAGCAGTTAAAGCACTTGCCTGCAAAGCCTAACAACCCAAGTTCAATTCCTCAGTACTCACATAAAGCCAGATGCATAAAGCAGCGCATGCATCTACAGTCTGTTTGCAGTGGCTAGAGGTCCTGGTGTGCCCATTCTGTCTGTCTCTCTTCTCTATCTCTCTGCTTGCAAATAAATAAAAATACTTTTAAAAACAGTCAAGAAAATATTGATGTGTCTACTGTTTCTTTATAATGACTGTTAAATTATTATAGTTTGGGGACTGGGGAAGCTGACTGGCTCAGGGTTCAATTCCTCAATAGCCATGTAAAGCCAGATGCACAAAGTCATGAATGCATCTGGAGTTCATTTGCAGTGGCAACCTCTCTCCTTGCAAATAAAAAAAATAATAGTTTAAAGGTTGCATGAAATTACTATAGTTTCACAAGCAACCTTGGCTATGAAGCAAGTTGGGAGCCAGCCTGGAATATATGAGATATATATATATATATATCCATCCCTCTCTGTGCCAGTTCAACTATATATATATAAAATAAGGGTACACACTCCCTAACCATAGTAGGGAATAAGGCTATTCTGTTTACAATCACATGGAGAGGCTTGGCCCCATATTAAATATCAACTGAGTTATATTTAAATGTGCTATGTTGCTGCTGGGGAGATGGCTCCACAGTTAAAGGTTCTTGCTTGCAAAGCCTGCTTGACCAGATTTAATTCCCAAACCACCTATGTAATCTAGAAACTACTCTGGTGTTTGTTTGCAGCAGCAAGAGGCCCTGGTGCACCCATATACAAATGTGCACAGAAAAAAAAAAAAGTCAATGTGTTGATGCACGCTTATAATACCAAACAAAAGAAAGAAACAGAAGGGATGGCAAGTTTCAGGCCAGCCTGTGCTACAGAGAAAGTTTCAGGCCAGCCTGGGCTACAACAGACAAAACATAAGACACAGACCAAAATAATAAAAACTCCAAAACAAGAAAAAAAAAAGACACAAAAATGCTCAAAGATCTACCATCTAGACATTACAGGCATGAGACCCAGAAAAATTCTGAAATATTTAAGTTCTCACATTTTGGGGGGAGTGGGAAGTGGACTATGGTGGCTTACACATTTAATCTTGGTCGTGAGGGGAGCAGAGAGGAGAACTGCTCAGATTCCACGGTGGACAGTCTAACAACAACAAAAATGGGATGCTCAGGGTTCAGTAAGAGACTGTCTCAGGGGAACAAAGAGGAAGAACAACAGAGGAGGACATCCAGACTCTGGACTTCACATGTGTGTGCTTGAGGTGTGTACACCTGCACTTACACCTCACAAAGTCTTTTCAACACAATCTACTTATAAATTGATCATTCGGCATTTAAGAGTTGTCTTTATTTGCAAACAGAGAAAGAGAGAGACAGAACAGAGAGAGGGGGGAGAGAGAACAGGTCTACCAGGGCCTCTTGGTTATTGCAAACAAACTCAAGACACATGTGCTGCTTTGTGCATTTGGTCTAATGTGGGTACTAGGGAATCAAACCCAGGCCATTGGGCTTTGCAAGCAAGTGCCCTCAGCCTCTGAGCCGTATCTCCAGCCCAAGAGTTTTCTTAAGGGAAGTATTAAGAATGTTTAAAGCTGGGCGTGGTGGCGCATGCCTTTAATCCCAGCACTCAGGAGGCAGAGGTAGGAGGATCACCATGAGTTCAAGGCCACCCTGAGACTACAGAGTGAATTCCAGGTCAGCCTGGACTAGAGTGAGACCCTACCTCGAAAAACCAAAAAAGAAAAAAAACACCATAATGAAGCCTAATGCTTTTTATGCTAATAATTTTTAAAAATCATACTCTGAAATAGTAGTATCACAGAAATTCAATGTTATATATGAAAAACAGGCTTGGGTTGGTGGAGAGGCTCAGCAATAAAGGTGCTTGCTTACAAAGTCTACCATCCCGAGTTCTATTTCCCAGTATCCACGTAAACCCAGATGCACTAAGTGGCATATGCATCTAGAGTTTGTGAGTGGCAAGAGGCCCTAGTGTCCTCACACACACACACACTCTCTCTCTCTCTCTCTCTCTCTCTATTTAAAAATAAAATAAACAAATAACAGGCTTAATCATAGGATAAAGAGAGGCTCATATAAACACCAAACAACATCGTAAGAATCTTTAGTAGCTCGTGGAACTGATTTGATTTTATACAAGCTTTCAAATTTACACCAAAGTAGAAAAACTAGTGCGATGAGCTTCACCTACCCAGCCCAGCACCAGTTACCAAGTTTGACCTGGACCTTGTTGATTCTACATCCAGCTCTCCCAGTAAGTTCCACTCACAGAGCAGATCACACTGAGGTAAATTACAAACTATAGATGGACCTTATTGACCACAATGCCATTATTACACCTTAGAGTCACTAGCAAAAACCCCTTCTTACTAGATACCCATTCAATGTTTATTACCAATCTCTTTCGATTAGTTTCTGCACACCAAGATCTCAAAAACATGTACACACACGTGTACAGTAGACACCTGCTTCCTATGTCTATTTAAAACAAGAGTGTTAGAGCTGTGACGCAGCTCAGATGGTTTTAAAGCACTTGTGTAGCATGCATGAAGTCCTGACTTCTGTCCCCAGTATCACATAAACCAGGTGCATACCTGTAACCCCAGCACTAGGAAGTGAAGGCAAATCAAAAGTTTAATGTCATCCTCAGCTACACAAGGAGTTTGAGGCCAGCTTGGGCTACATGAGACCTTGTCTCAAAACAAACAAAAAAACAAGTTTCCCTACTGTTTTCTTTGCCATTTATTTGGCAGTTCAGGTCATAAATCCTATTATCTAATTCTGGCTTTACCTATAGTTTCTGGCTCACTTCCACAGATCCATGCAGAGAGACACCACCAATAGCCAGCACTCAATAGCAAACACCCAAGGCCAGAGCTCAAACAGGCTCTTTACACACCTAGTAGAGATGGATTCAGATCTGCCCCTGGAGACATGCTCCCTGGAACAGGGATCTGCCTGCTAGGGGCTCAAGTTGCAAACTCAATTTTAATAAAACACCTGAATCTATGGTGACATTCATTTAAACTATCAGATTCAAACTACCACACAACATAAAAGCCAAGTGTGGCACAGTTCTGGGAAGGTGGAGACTGAAAAAAATCCCTAGAGCTGGAGAAATGACTTAGTGGTTAAGGTGCTTGCCTGCAAAGCCTAACAACCTGAGTTTGACTCCCCAGTACCTACATAAAACAAGATGCACAAAGGAGTGTATGTGTCCAGAGTTCATTCGTAGCAGCTAGAGGCCCTGGTGAACCCATTCTTTCTGTCTGTCCCCCCCCCCCACCTCTCCCTCTCATATAGCTCAGCGGTAGAGCTTTTGCCTAGCATGTACAAAGTCCTAGGTTCAATCCCCAGGACCAGAATGAAAAGGAAATATAATCTAAAATCTCTGTGTGAGGGAAGGGTGGCAATAACTAATAATCAACAAACAAATAACACAGTCATTCAGATGGGTACCATCTGGGAGGCATCTGTAGGTTTCTCTAGGATTCCATTTCCTTCCAAAAAATTCAGAAAAGTGTCCCTCTCACACAAGTGCTTCTTCCTAATTCAGCACTGCTCGCTCACTCTCTCTCTCTCTCTCTCTCTCTCTCTCTCTCTCTCTCTCTCTCTCTCTCTCTCTCTCTCTCCCCAGTCCCTGCTTGAAAGAGCTCAAAGACAGTTATTTCAGTTTTCAGAATGAGCTGCTGACCTGCCAGTCTCCAAAGATGATCAAATGTTTGGGTTTTTTTTCTGTATGATATGCATTTTGATAATAAAATACAGATTTGTATTTGTGTGTGTGTGTGTGTGTGTGTGTGTGTGTGTGTGTGTGTGTGTGTGTGTAAGTGCACCAGGGCCTCTTGCCATTGCAAAAGAACACCAGATGCTTATATCCCTTTTTATGTAAGGCTTACATAAGAATTGAATCCAGGCCAGCAGGATTCGAAAGCAAGCCATCTTCCAAGCCCCAAAATATAAATATTTTGATAATATGATAAAAGATAACTATACTGTGCTTTAATCCACCACATTCTGGTTTTCGGTTTGCTCCCTCTCTAGCAGTGACTGGCCTCTCCTGTCCGTACCTGCCTCTTTGACCTAACTCCACTTTGACAGCTGTTTTGCTCCCTCTCTTTTTTGTTTTTGAATTTTCAGTACTGGGTATCAACCTGGGGCTATCTGGTATGATATTCTAGGTTCACAGCTTGTATATTTCTTGCTCTTGTCTGGAATCAGCTTTATCTAGTGGTGCGCTAATCTTGTTTGATCATAAATTGTACAGAAACTACCGTCTGTGCCACGGATCAGCTCGGCCAGAGTGCTGGGACCAAAGGATCAGGGCCTTGGAGAAGTGGGCAGGGATTTGGCTGAGTGACAAACAGACACAGACTCAAGGAGAGTGTATCTGAGTGTGGTTTTATTGAGCATTTGTTAGAGTTATATATAGCTGATTTTTGTTAACAGTATTTTTTTATTATATAGGCAGTTATAGTTTTATTTTGAATGATTAAACCAAGAATTTCAGCAAGGTACATGAGAATAGACAATAGAAAAGCACAGATGATTATCACGTAAATGGTTTTGATGCAAAACTGTGGTTAGTCAGGCCTGACTCAGCGTTTGTTTTTTAATTTAAACATTATGTAGTTTTTAGTCATCAAGAATTTGTTTTTAGGCTGGAGAGATGGCTCAGCGGATAAGGCACTTGCCTCCAGTGCCTAAGGCCCTGGGTTCAGTTCCCCAGGATCCACATAAACCAGACCCACAAGGTGGTGGCCCTGGTGCGCTCTCTCTCTCTCTCTCTCTCTCTCTCTCTCTCTCTCTCTCTCTCTCTCTCTCTCTCTGCATCTCTGCTTGAAAATGAATAAATAATAAAATATTTTTAAAAAAAAAGAATTTGTTTTTAAGGTTTACCATGATATTTTCTTTTTTTTTAATGTTAATCCTCTGTCACCTTTTTAATAGATACCTGTATAAGGCAATGGAGCATTAGTGGGCTCAGGGAGTTTCCTTATATTACTAGTTTCTTTTGGGTCTTTTTTTTTTTTATAACTCTCTTAGTTTTAGGAATCTCTTTTTCAATACTTTCCCTTAATAAGTAATTTTTTTATTGTAAGTCATCTAGGACTCTTTCCAAAAGTCCTTTAGTTGTTTTTAATCTCTCAATTGCTCGTAATAATGGGGGAGTGACTGAAGGAAAAACTTTTTTATTATTATTTTTTTATTTTCTCTTGGGAAGCAAATTATTATAGTTTATTTTCTGTTTTCGTGAAGGTGGACTCAATGAACTAGAAAGAAACAATGAGTTAGAGCCATGAGCAGGTAAGGGAGCAGCCGAGAACACAAAGACTTGGAGTGCACAGCCTGTTCCAACGGGCAGACTTCCTTGAAGCAACTGCCTCAGTCTGTGTAATTTCTCACACAGACTCCGTCAGAGTTGATGGGACAGTCTGACTGCTAGAGTTTATCCTTACTGAACTGATCACTGTTCTAGGTCACAGTTGGAAAATTCACATGTTGTCTGGAACTGAAACACGCTGTACATTCATACTCATAATTTAATATTCAAATTTTAAATTCTAACCTTTTATCAAAAGTCTTTTTTAGGGCTGGAGAAATGGCTTAGTGATTAAAGCCATT
>PVHP010043471.1:0-14517 GCA_004024765.1 Zapus hudsonius
CTTATAAATTAATTTAAATTAAGTCTATTGAATTATACTTAACTAAGCTCAAGTAAACCTAAATATTTATATGACTGTGTTCTGTGTCTCAGACCTCCAAGCCCAATCTTTTGACAATGCACAGCTCCCTGAGCGCTGGTCCTGACTTTCTGTTGCATAATCCTTGGCCAAAGGATCTCATTCACCTCGATTTCCGATTTGCCCCAATGAGCAGAGGACTCCCCTGGAATCTCAGATAGACAAAATGAACAAGTATAGGACTGGGATAAGCAGCAGGATTCAAAGAGCAGAGCAGAGCTGAGAGGAGCAACTTGGGGCGGGCCTCTGGGGCCGCCTCCAGAAGTGCAGGCTGTGGCTGAATGGATTGACATTCCTTATACAGATGTGTCAGATGAGCCGACTGAACCAAAAGTAACAGTGTGCCTACAAGACAAACCAGTTGGTTGGGGAAGAAGACAGAACAGAAAACAGAGAGGGGGTCTCTTACCAGTCTTCATGTCTGTGTTCGGGCTGCCAGATGTTGGGTAGGGTGAGAGTCAGTCATGGATCCCTGGTCCCCTGCAGTTGAGCCTGTCTCACTGGCCAGCAGTGTAAGGTCGGAATTCAGGCTGCACCCTTATCCTCTTCCCAACCCAGACTCATTATCAACAAAGATCAAAGATAAAGACTTCCTCTCATAAACAAGAAACAACACCTGGCCCGAGAGACTGTCCTTCCGAGAGACTGTCCTTCCGACCCCCTCCTGATCCTGAGAGCACGTGACCCCCTGAGCCCCACACCCAACCTCATGTGACCAACAAGACCCCAACCTGAACGTTTTTCCCTTTAAAACCGTGATCTCAACCTGCCTCGCGCACTTTTTCGCCACCCTTGGTGAAAAATGCCCGGCAGCTCGCTTTTCCTCCTAGTAAAACCTTTCTTTCAGAGTGGTCTCTCGTGGTCATTTTCATTCTAACATCAGGAGACAGGCCCCATGGGGAAAGGTGAATGCGCAGCCCCAGCCTCACATACACTCGCAGCTGGGAGATGTGTCCAAGCAAATCTCAAAAAACTTTATTCCAGCATCCAACCTCATATACAACCCAAGGATGCATTGTATTGCCTTAACTCTTTAACAAGGGGGCTCAGGAAACAGCAACACAGCCAAAGGAACTCAGCCAGCAAAGCTTATTAGTACTTCTATCACCTTTGCTTTGGGGGGGTCACAGGTGTGCTAGGATTAAAGGTGTGAGCCCCCATGCCCAGCTTATTTCTAAAACTTAGTTCAAGGTTACTAAAACTTAGTTCAAGGTTACTCATTTAGGCTGGGGCACAACACTTCCCCTGGAATCTGTAAGTCTGATCTAAATCCTTTCCTCTCATAAACTGCTTCTGGTTGGATGTTTGTCCCAACTGTGAATAGGTAACTACAACAGAAATAATTTTGAAATAAGCAAGAAAATTTTGGATTGGCTTAAGTCACTGAAACTAACTAGAATTAAGCTTTTTACCAAGACACATGATAGCAGTTATAGAAAAAAAAATTGGAAAATATAGCAGAAAATCAATGGAAGTTGCATGATTTGAGTACTTGGGCTTAAACTCAAGACATTTTGCCTACTATGTAATGACTAATGTACTTTGCTTACATCATTGCTCACACTAAAACAACTATCTTGTTTTGTTTTATTTTACATTTTGGTTTTCCTCCAAAGTATTTAAAAAATATGGAGATGCTTAACAAATATCATTGAGTGACATAATAATCAATTATTTAATTTAAAATTTTAAATCAGTACCTTACAAAGTTTAGATAACAATTCCTTGAAGATTTATACTCAACACAAAGGGGTGTTGTGGTTTAGACCTGGACTTTCCCACAACAGTCAGGTGTTAAAATTTTCACTGCCAGCTTACAGTGTTCCTGGAAAGTGGTAGACTGGCTAGGAGATCAGGCTAGTGGGAGGAAGTTCAGTAATTGAGAGGTATGCCCTTGAAGGTAATTGTGAGGGCACTCTGCCTTTTTGCTTCCTGGCCTCTATGAGTTGAACAAACCTCTGCCATGAACTGAAACCTCTGAAACTGTGACCCAAAACAAGAGATCCTACCTTCTAAGGTATTATCTCAAGTGTTTTGTCTCCATAATGGAAAACTAATTAACACAGAGGGTTATGTTTCATTGTTATATGCTCACCTTTCTTCCCATAACACATCTATTATTTGGCCCAAGAATTTAACTTCATGGTTGAGTGAGGCAGTAGATGTAATAAAAAACCAGTAACCCCTTCTGCTTTCAAGGATGTCATAATGTCAGCCATAGAGAGATGAGGTGCTTACCCTACAGGGTTCTCTGAGCAACTAAAGAGAAATAGCTATTCAGTCGATTATGACAGTTGTAAGCAGAATGCTATAAAGTAAAGGAGTAGGAAGGGAAAGTTCATGTGGCATCATTTCAGGGATAGAGGAAAATGGCTTTAAAAATTGAATTACAGAGCCATTCCCTAGACATTTTCCATGCATTCTCTGCCTACATAAATTGTCTCAGTTATGAAAACAAGGCTTTAAAGAGCCCTTAAAAATGTCCAATTAAAAAGCCAACACAGGATTGTAACAAATGTGTGACTCTGATGCTGGATGTTGAAAGTGGGGGAGGTTGTATGTGTGTGGGATAGATGAGAACACACTGTATTTTCTACTCTATTTTCCTGTGAACCGAAAACTGCTCTAAAAAATAAAATCTTTCTTTGTAAACAACATACCAAATCTATAAAGATAGAAAGCTGTTTGGTGGTTGCTAGGGTCTTGGAGGAAGCAGAATGAAGAAGAGCTGCATAATGGGTACAGTGTTTTATTTTTGGGTGCGAAAAAGATTTAGGCCAAAATATTGTGGGTGTATTACATGCTACTGAATCACTAACATTAACATGGCTAAATGCTATGTGATTTGAATTCCATCTTAGTGTGTTTTTTAAAACCACACAATAGGTGAAATTGTTCAAAAACACATTGCAAGGAACTATAGCCTCTCAATGTGCTCCTCAATAAAGGACTCTTGTGGTCCATTTTGTTTTGTTTGGTCTCTTGACACAGGATCTTTTAATGTTGAACAGATTGGCCTTGGTATTAAGATCTTTCTCAGCCAAGTGCTAAGATTATAGGCATGTGCTGCTATAGCAATACTGTTGGTTTTGAAGCAGTGTCTGCATAACTTTTTTTTTCCAGGTTGGGTCTCTCTGTAGCCCAGGGTGACCTGGAATTCACTATGTAGTTGTCTCAGGCTGGCCATGAATTCATGGTGATTCTCCTACCTCTGCCTCCTGAGTGCTGGGAATAAAGGCATGTGCCACCTCACCTGTTGGTATTGCTTAAGGAGGGCATGGAGGACAAAGGTTTAAGAGGGTGTTGAAGTATAAGGTCAGAAACCCCGGTGGCTAACCCGGTAGGTGTTTCCCTATCTCCACCCTCAACTCTGAGATTCCCAACCCCCATAAAAGCATGCCACATAGACCCAGGTTCGCATCCCAGCTGTGCCTAGAAGGTGGCAGTTCCTCTACCCTCACCATCTGATATGTGCCCAAGCTCACGTCCACATGCAAAGCAGGTATTCACAGCTTAATGATTTTTGCCAATCTCCATTGTCCATTTCTTTCCCTCCCTCCTCCTCAATTTCTATTTAACCCACGATGTTGCTATAATAAAAGGGGATTTTGTCATGGGATAACTTATCATGCTTTTTTCCCGAGTCTATGCCCGTTATTCTCTCTGGAGAGATGAGCTGAACACACACGGAGCTGTAACACTTCCACAGACTCTCAGGCCCACAGACATGCCTCCATGGGTGCCCGGTTTTGGGTCCACTGCTGCCTCCACCCCAGCCATCAGAGCCGCCACTGCTTGGAACATGCCAGCTCCCTCCCTACCTCCCTGAGGTCTCCTCTGCACTGCCACCATGGAAAGTGCCTGCTCCCTGGTGCTAGCCAGCCAGCAGCACACCTGGCCCAGGACGGCTGCGCCTCTTCCCAGTCCAGCCCAGCCCTGCCAGGAAGCGGCTCGACTCTGCCAGTGGACCCATTCCTTTCCTTTCTTTTTTTATTAAAACAACACTCACCCAGCTGTTGACATACCTTTTTCTTGTATACACCTATAGGTTATTATAGTAATAACTATGAGTGGCAATTGTAGAAAATTTTACAAGTTTCTTGACTGAGTCATGGGGTGCCTAAATTAATCATTGTTTGTTGTATGGTCTGTGATGGTATTTCAGGATCTGCTTATTTAATTAAATGAACTCAGTAAAATAGGTGTTCTTTTCCAATGTAGGTGGGCATTATCTAACCTCCAGAGGGCCTGGATAGAAGAAAAGATTAAAGATAGAATTTACCCCATTTTTGTTTCCATGCATGAGCTAAGGCATCTCATCTTATATTTTCTCCCGCTCTCAGACTGGGATATACATCTTGGGCTCCCCTGGTCTCAGATCATTTGACTCAGACTAATCATAGCACACTGCACTAGCTCTAGTGTGTGTTGAGTTTGCAGACAGCAGACCATGTGACTCTATAATTGCATGAGTTCCTCCTCTCTCTATATATTTTCTACTTACCTCTAATACAATGATCCTTCAGTAAAGCTCTTTTTATTTGTTTGAACAAGGATCCTCCTCACATGCCCTCCAAATCATACCTGATAAAATTACACTGAACATATTTCAGAAAATTCTTTTCTATATAATTTTCAAGAAAATAAAACCCTTGATCCATTCTTACTTTAAATGTTGCAGATATAATGGTTTTCACACAACAACCTTCTCTGGATAGTTGTTGAAAATAACTTTTCCTAAGAGAGGAAATGAGATTTCTGAGGAGATTCTTTGGCAATGCTCAAGATAATACATGGCCTTAGTAAAATCAATTCTGAATGAATGGAGAGATGTGAGAGTCATAAAGACACAAGGTGGCTTCTGAATACCAGTTGGTTTGTAAGCAGGGGTGCCACAATAGGAACACTTATTATCCCAGTTATGTATCTATAGATCAGCCAGCCACTGAGTTTGAGATTGTGTTCATTTGTGCAAATTGAGTCTTCTGTATACTGCAGAAAGTGTGACACAGTATGTGGCCACATATAAAACCACTGACATTTTAACAGCAAATATATGATGTCTAAAACAATAAAAATTTAATAAAATAAAATGGTTCAAGGCTATTTTTGGAAGGTCATTTGTTAGATCCTAAAAATGTTGATTTAATAATAATTAAGATCAATAAGAATGCTTACAGAATTGGCAGTATTATGATGAAAATCAGAGATTCTCTACCAGAGCTGATAGAAAATAGGTGTAGAGGAAGGAGATACTCTTTTGTTCTTCTAGAAATCAGAATCTCCTAGAGGCATGTTTACTTGAAAATTAATTGTGAATACTTTCTGTAATTGATTATAGTCATGATAATTAATTTACTTTGAAAATGTAATTACACTTGATAGGATTTTAGATGCTTCCAATGGAGGCATACCTGAAGAAAGGCAAAAAAGCATAAAGGGGTATTTTGTCTAGAGGCAGATTGAGCTCAGTGTGTTCTCTATTTCTTCACTACCCATACCACACATGAGTTTCCTGAATTTGTAGGCCACAAGTGTACTAACAGTTTGGGGTCTGCATCCAAATGACTGGATTTTTAAAATGCCACAGAACAGCATTCCAGGAAGCCATGCAAAGACTCAAGTTTAAGGATCATTACATGTTTAAGGATCATTTAAGGATTACTAGAGGATCACCTGCCTCTGTACCCCCAGAATTCAAGGCTTTGATATCTGGGATAACCTTCCCTGGTCTTCTAACTTTCCTCAAAGTTAATACTAAGATCAAATATTACTACCAGCTACAATAACTAGGTCGTAAGAAAAATAAAAGCATGTCTTCCAGTCTCAAAAGGAAACCATATATCCATGATTACATATACATTTATGGTCACATAGGTCCCACTGGTCATGTTTATGCTAGATGACATGCTCCCTTGGCCATTGCTGATTGGACCAGCATTGCATAATTAATCCACTTGGGCTTCCTTCCTGTCATTCTTTTTCCTCTTTTCTTTCTTTCTGAGAGAATCTCACTCTGTACCACAGGATGGCCTGAAACTCATGATCCTCTTAATTTAGCCTCTAAAGAGGATGGAATTACCAGCATGCACTATCACACTGGGATTGGACTACTTTGTTTCTGCAAGCTATTTAGACTTGAGATTCGGATATTGGTCAATGTGAGATGAGCTGAGATTGCAAACTAGAGAAAGATTGGGCTGGGAATATACTGTTTGGTCATAAGAACTTTAAAAAGACAAAGAAGAAGAAGGGGAGGATGGAGGGAGAGGATGAGAGAGCTAAAAATATATCAGGTTTAAGACAGTACCTGAACCTAGAAGGCCAGAAAAGCCTTGTTGTACTATTTATTTATTTATTTATTTATTTATTTATTTATTTATTTATTTATTTATACATTTACTACTTGTTTGTTTGATCTTTCAATGTGCTGAAGATGGAAACCAGGGCCTCTTTCAAAGCACTACGCCACTGAGGCATCCCCCAGTATACTTCCCATGGCTTTTAGGCTCTGATTCAAGGCCATGCTGTAATGCAACTATATTTCCTCATTTCTGAGATACCTCGTTATTGTTACAACAAGTGATGCCTAACATTTTTATTTTTAACATAAAAAATCTCATGAACTTTTCTGTAATTTGCAAGCAAAATATCTATCACTGAGATACATACATTCATGACAACAGCCATTTATTAATTTTCCAGACTCTGTGGATTAACTGGATGGTTTTCTGATATATGTATTGTCAGCTACATGCATAAAGGTCACAGCTGGACTGAAGCTATTACCTGGTGTAATAATTTTCTAATCATAAAGCAACAAATTTAGTAGCTTAGATAAACACATATGTGTCATTTCACAAGTTCGGGAAGACAGAAATATGACATGGGTGTCACTGGTTTGAAAAGTCAGCAGAATACCATCTATTCTGCAGCTGACAATAAACCTTTGTGCCTTTCTAAGTTTCTGTGAACTGCTTGCATCCTTGACTCATAGCTCCTATTTATTTGAACCAGCAGAAAGGCATCTTTTATTTCTCACAAAGACTCTCTTGCCTCTTCTTTCACTCATCAATTCTTGATATTCGTTGGGGTCTACTTGGATAATACAATTTCATCTCTTCATCTCAAGGTCAGTTGATTAGCAACTGTAATTCCATCTATAACATTAACTCTTACATACCTGGATATGCTACATAACTCACAAGGCCCAATGCAAAATAAAAATGCAAGAATAGTCAGACAGGGGGCGGAGCAAGATGGTGAATGAGTAACAACGTCACCAGGACTCTCCGGAAAGGTTTGATCTCTTCAGCTGGTATCCAGGCTTTGGACACCGGCTGAACCCGAGTTTGGGCTCTCTCTCCCTCCCTCCCCAACCCCTGGGCTGGAGCAGACAGGGTTCACCAGCAGCTCTCTGCTCCCCTGTGGAGCAGAGGGCCGAGCCCTCCCCCCCCCACTAGCTCCCGCCATTATCCCCTTGCGGCGGATTCCAAGCTCTCTGCGGAGGTTTGATTGCCGGACTGAGACCCAGGCACCAGATCACGGCCTCTCCTCGGCTTCGGCTTCGGGGACTACAGCAGGGTTCCCCAGCTGATCTCAGCTCTGCAGGGGAGCACGGAGCTGGCTGGGCCTAGTGCACCCAGGGCTCACGCCTTTGTCCCCTCGTGCAGGTTCCAGGTCCCTGGCTTCCCCTGCAGGAGCAACCGGTCCTCAGAGGTGGTCCTCTCCACGATCTGAGAGGGGAAGAGTTGTCTCTCCGCGGAGGTTTGGTTGCCTGTCTGGAATGCAGGCCCTGGGGCCGCCCAGCCTCTCCTCAACTTTAGGACAACTGCGGGGTTCCAGGCTGCTCACGGCTCTGCAGGGGAGCCAGCAGCTGTGCCCTGCACACCTCAGGATCTGCCTTTGTCCCCTTGTGGCGGATTCCCGGTCATTGGTGCCAATTGAGTGGCTTCACCCTCGGGAGCACCCGGTCCTCAGAGGTGGTCCTCTCCATGATCTGAGAGGAGAGGAGTTGTCTCTCCGTGGAGGTTTGATTGCCTGACTGGGATCCAGGCCCAAGATCAAGGCCCGCCCAGCCTCTCATCATCTTCAGGACCACTGAGTCCCACTTCCCTATCTGGGCATGGGCAGAAAACAAAGGAAAAACGTAACTTCCCAAACCAGGGCCCCTAGTCCCATTATGGAACACGAAAGTGGCAAGGAAGTGGAAGGAGCTCATACACAATTGCAGAGAGAGAATAATATGACTCCTGACCACAACAGCAATGCAAATATGATGCAGTTAATGGCTGATATGGAAATTATGAGAAAAGACATGAATGACAGAAAGCACCCCTACTCAAGTATAGACTCCAGACTGAATTGATGGAGAGAAATATGAACGAATTCAGAAATACATTAAGTGAATTAAAGATTAATCAACTAAGGGAAGAGCTGGACAATCAATTAATTAAATTTGATGAGGACTTAAGAAAACTAAAAAATGATTATCAGGAATCCCAAGCAAAAACAAAAATAGATTGGAAATCAGATCTCACCTAAGAATTGGAGTCTATAAAAAATTATAACAGAAACAAATAATGAAAAGGAGATGCTAAAAACCTCCCTTGAATTAATCAGTCCCAGAGTTGATAATTTGGAGGACAGACTTTCAGAAGTAGAAGACAAATTAGAAGGATTTCATAAGGATGTCATAGGTTTCAATAAATTCAAGAAATCAAGTGAGCACAATTTGAGGGATCTATGGGATACAATAAAGAGGACCAATAGTAGAATCATAGGGATCCCAGAGGGAGAAGAAGCCCAGGCTAAGGGCATAGGAAATATCTTCAACAGAATTATTCAAGACAACTTTCCCTATCTAACAAGAGAAAGTCCACTCAACTTTCAAGGGGCCCAGAGGACCCCAAACAGACTTGACGTAAAGAGAAATTCTCCAAGACACATGTTAATTAAGATGCCTAACATAGAAAGCAAAGAGAAAATACTCAAAGCTGCTAGAGGAAAGCAGACAGTAACTTACAGGGGAAAAGCCATCAGACTTACCTCAAACTTCTCCTTAGAAACCATGAAATCCAGAAGGGCTTGGAATAATGCTTTTCAGGCCCTAAAGAAGTATGGCTTTCAACCTAGTCTACGGTACCTAGGAAAGTTATCCCTCCTGATAGATGGAGAAGTGAAAATGTTCCATGAAGTAAAACAGTTCAAGGACTATTTCAAAACAAAGCCACAATTTCAGAAGCTCCTGCAAGATATAACCCATACAGAAGAAACAAGAAATCTTCCTCAGAAGAATACCCGATATCAGACATGACAATCACAGTCAGTGTGCTAATAGCAACAGCACAGACGAAACCCTCATTATCCCTTCATCATGGCAGGGCTCAAAGCAAACCTCACAGTTATATCACTGAATATAAATGGACTTAACTCCCCTATAAAAAGGAACAGACTTGCAGGGTGGATCAGAAAAATGGACTCTTCCATCTGCTGTCTTCAGGAAACGCACTTTACTTCCAAAGAGAGCAACCTTCTTAGAGTTAATGGATGGAAAACAGTTTATCAGGCATGTGGAAGTAAAAAGAAAGCAGGTGTGGCTACACTAATCTCTGAAAAAATAGACTTTACACCAAAATCAATTAAAAATGATAATGAGGGTCACTTCTTACTTATCAAAGGAAGGATCCACCAGGAAGATGTCACCATCATCAACATATATGCACCATGTTTGGGTGCAACAGAGTTCATAAAGGAAACCCTACTCAAAAATAAATCAGAAATAGACTCCAATTCCAAAATAGTAGGAGACTTTAAAACACCTTTATCAGGTACAGACAGATCAACCAAACAGAAAATCAGCAAGGACATAACAGAGCTTAATGACACTATTGATCAACTTGGAATAACATATTAACAGAATGTTCCACACCAAAGACACAGAATATACATTCTTCTCAGCAGCACATGGGACCTTTTCTAAAATTGATCACATCTTATGTCACAAATCTTCCCTAAACAAATTCAGGAAGATCGAGGTGGTTCCTTGCATCATATCAGACCACAGTGCATTAAAGGCAGAAGTTAACAATGGAACAGGATCCAGAAAATACAAAATGTACTAGAGCCTGAATAATGTGCTCCAAAAAATGATTAGGTCATCCAAGAAATAAAACAGGAAATTCAGAATTTCCTAGTATTAAATGATGATGTTAACACATCATACCAGAACTTATGGGACACAGTGAAGTCAGTCCTGAGGGGAAAGTTCATGGCACTAAATGCCTTCATATCAAAGACAGAAAGGTCTCAAATCAATAGCCTAACCACCCACCTAAAAGCATTGGAACAGGTAGAAAAAGCTTACCCGAGGAGCTCAAGACCAAAGGAAATAATTAAAATCAGAGCTGAGATTAATGAATTGGAAATAAAGAAAACAATTGAAAAAATAGATAAATCAAAGAGTTGGTTCTTTGAAAACGTTAATAAGATCGACAAACCTCTGGCCAACCTAATCAAACAAAGAAATGAGAAAGCCCAAATCAACAAAATCAGAAAGGACAATAGTGAGATCACAACAGATCCAAAAGACATTCAAAGAATCATCAGGTCATACTTCCAAAACCTGTACTCCACAAAATTAGAGAACCTGGAAGAAATGGATAAGTTTTTCGAACCTACCAACTGCCAAAGCTTAACCCAGAGCAGATAAACGGACTAAATAGACCTATCACACCCACAGAGATTTAAGATGTAATCAAAAACCTTCACAAAAGGAAAACCCAGGACCAGATGGTTTCTCAGCTGAATTCTACCAAGCCTTCATCACAGATCTGAAACCACTATTTCTGAAGCTTGTTAGAAGCATAGAAAAAGAGGGAAGGCTACCAAACACCTTCTATAAAGCTTCCATTGCATTAATCCCCAAACCAGGCAAGGATGCAACAAGCAAAGAGAACTATAGACCCATATCTCTGATGACTTAGATGCAAAAATCCTGAACAAAGTCCTAGCAAACCAGATACAACGCTACATCAAAAATATTATCCACCCTGACCAAGTTGGCTTTATCCCAGAGATGCAAGGATGGTTCAACATACGCAAGTCAAGAAATGTGATACACCACATTAATCGGCTCAAGCACAAAAACCACATGGTTATCTCAATAGATGCGGAGAAGACCTTTGACAAAATTCAACACCTCTTCATGTTCAAAGCTCTCAAACGAATAGGCATAGATGGCCTATTTCTCAATTTAATAAAGTCAATTTACAAATCTCCTAAAGCACAGATCATTCTCAATGGGGAACGGCTCAAGGAGTTCCCACTCTATTCAGGAACAAGACAAGGCTGCCCACTCTCACCAATCCTCTTTAACATAGTGCTTGAAGTTCTAGCTCAAGCAATAAGACAAGAGAAGGACACAAAAGGAATACAAATTGGAAAGGAAGAAATTAAACTATCCCTCTTTGCAGATGACATGTTCCTTTATATATCAGACCCAAAGAATAGTGTCAGAACATCTTGAAGGTGATTAATGCCTTCAGCAGTGTGGCAGGATACAAAATTAACACACAAAAATCAGTAGCCTTTCTATACGCAGAAGGCAAGCAGACAGAAAAAGACATCAGAGAGGCTGTCCCATTTTCTATAGTCTCTAAAAAAATCAAATACCTTGGAATATCACTAACCAAGGTTGTAAAGGATTTTGTCAGGAAAATATTGAAACACTTAAGAAGGAAATAAAGGAGGATGTGAGAAGATGGAAAGATATTGCATGCTCATGGATAGGGAGAATCAATATAATAAAAATGGCAATCCTGCCAAAAGCGATCTACAGATTCAACGCTATTCCGATAAAAATCCCAACCTCTTTCTTCACAGATATAGAAAAAATAATCTCTAAATTTATTTGGCAAGGCAAAAGACCCCAGATAGCCAAAACCATTCTAAGTAACAAATCCTACTCAGGAGGGATCACCATGCCTGACTTCAAAACATATTACAAAGCCATAGTAATGAAAACAGCATGGTACTGGCATAAAAACAAAAAGACAGATCAATGGAACAGATTTGAAGACCCAGCTTTAAATGGAAGTAACTTCAGTTATCTGGTCTTTGACAAGGGGGCCAACAATGTACACTGGGCCAAAGATAGCATCCTCAACAAATAGTGCTGGAGGACATGGATAAACAAGTGTAAAGTAATGAAATTAGACCCAGTCCTTTCACCGTGCACAAAAATCAACTCCAAATGGATCAGAGATCTTAATATAAACCCGGTAACCCTGAACACCCTGGAAGAAAAAATAGGAGGAACTCTACATGAATAAGAGTGGGAGAAAATTTCCTGAGCAAATCTCCAGCAGCTCAGGAAATATGACAAACACTTAACCAATGGGACCTGTTCAGGCTCAGAAGCTTTTGTACAGACAAACAAACCACACTCAGAGCCTATAGACCCCCTTCAAATTGGGAAATGATTTTCGCTAGCCACAACTCTGACAGAGGCCTAATATCAAAAACCTACAGAGAACTCAAAAAAATTATTTACAAAAACCAAAAATGCCCCCTCACAAAAATGGGGCACTGATCTCAACAGAGAATTCACGGAGGAGGAAACACAAATGGCCTTGACTCATTTAAAAAAAAGTGCTCAGCATCCTTAAGCATCAGGGAAATGCAAATCAAAACCACAATGAGATACCACCTCACCCCTGTCAGAATGGCAATCATAAAGAAAACCAACAATAATCGTTGCTATCGAGGATGCAGGGAAAAAGGAACCCTCATTCACTGCTGGTGGGATTGCAAACTTCTTCAACCTCTATGGAAAGTAGTGTGGAGACTTCTAGACAGAATGGACATAGAACGACAATGGACCCAGCTATCCCTCTACTAGGCATCTACCCGCAGGATGCCACATCTCGATGCAGAAAATTTTGTACAACTATATTTATAGCAGCTCAATTCATAATAGCCAAGAACTGGAATCAACCAAAATGCCCATCCATGGAGGAATGGACAGCGAAACTGTGGTATATATATATACGATGGAACTCTACTCAGCTGAAAGGAAAAATGACACATCGAAATTTAGAAAAAAATGGTCTGACTTTGAGCAGATCTTACTAAGGGAACACTCAAAAGAACAGAGATTTGAATGCCACACACTCTCCCTCTTATGCGGTCCTTAATCAGGATAAATGTTTTCATTATGCAGACTTATATAAAGAAGTGAGATGTTATGAATGAAGGGTAAGGGAAGGGGGGAGGGGAATGACTTAAGCAGGAGGCCAATCGAAATTAGGTTCAAAAACATAAAATACTCACGAGCATACTGTAACCTAAAGAGTAAATAGTGGGCTTTAACTGGCAAGAGGGGTCATGAATAGCAGGGGAGAATGTTTAAGTCTGTGAGTAATTGAGCAGTCTGAAAGCCCCCGGTCCCAGTCACCGGTCCCTTCCATCACTGAGCTGTTTACCAAAGAGACCCATGAGGTTCCAAAAACAAGACAGAATTCTGTCAAGGCTCTTGAACGCCCTCCCCAGGCATGACACAAAATCCTGTTGCTGAAGAAACCACAGAATGCCATCGATCTTCATCAAGAGTCCCAGCGAGGTCTGAAATGGTAACCAACCCCCAGATGGCACTTAATGAAGGGATGAAGGGCACTGCACAAGCTGCCCGGGGAAGCTTATCGGCGATAACTGGAGTAAACAGACCATTGACATGAAACATAGTCTGCGGCCATGAATAGGCTGGATAAAGTTCCTACTGGGAGAGAACAGCAAACCAAGAAAGGAGCAATTGTGCAATGAAGGAACCTGGGCCTGGGGGAGTCAATCAACAGCCATTAAATTTGGCCAAATATTCCACTCAGTGAGGGGGAACCTTTGATTGGAAATGGGGATTTAGGGCAAGATGCACCGGATCCCATATTCTTGGTCTCCCAAGAAATGATGCACTATGCGAACGTCTGACAGGGAGGCTACTAAAAATAGAAACTCGGCTTCCAGAATGTTCTATATTTGTTAACCTATACTGTTCTAACTCTCCAATGGAGATTGTATTTGTATTTTTCAGGATATATCGAGTGTGCTGTGGCCCATATAACCCTACCACCCAACAGCAGGCCAAAAGATGAGATCATGGCAAGTGATGAGCCACCACAGTCATATTGTGGAGGATCCATATGGAACCCTGCAGAGAAGGACGGGATGAACAAGGGACCCATAGTCACAGCCATTCAACCAACTCAGGATAAGCCAAATGTGTTTGTGTTTTTCAGGATACAACGAGAGAGCTATGGCCCATCTAACCTTACCAACCAACTGTAGGCCGATGGATGAGATCCTGACAAGAGAGGAGCCACCACAGTCATATCAGGGAGGATCCATAGGGAACTCAGCAGACAATGAATGATGAACAAGGGACCT
>PVHP010043472.1:0-14517 GCA_004024765.1 Zapus hudsonius
TACCATGCTGTTTTAGTTACTATGGCTTTGTAATATGTTTTAAAGTCAGGTATGGTGATACCTACTGCGTAATTTTTTCTGCTCAGAATAGTTTTAGCTATTCGAGGTCTCTTACCCTTTCAAATAAATTTTGAGATTATTTTTTCAATGTCTGTGAAGAAGGAGGTTGGGATTTTTATCGGCATTGCGTTGAATCTGTAGATTGCTTTTGGCAGGATTGCCATTTTTTACTATATTGATTCTCCCTATATATGAGCACGGAATGTCTTTCCATCTCGTCACATCCTCCTCTATTTTCCTTTTGAGTGTTTCAATATTTTCCTTATATAATTTTTTCACTACCTTGGTTAGTGATATTCCCAAGTATTTAATTTTATTTGAGGATATAGAGAACGGGACAGTTTCTCTGATGTCTTTTTCCGAATGCATTTCTTCTGTATATAGAAAGGCTACTGATTTTTGTGTTAATTTTGTATCCTGCCACTCTGTTGAAGGCATTGTTCACCTTCAGGAGATTACTAATACTGTTCTTTGGGTCTGATATATATAAGATCATGTCATCTGCAAAGAGGGATAGTTTGACTTCTTCCTCTCCGATTTGTATCCCTTTTATGCTGTTCTCTTGTCTTATTGCTTGGGCTAGAACTTCAAGCATTATGTTAAATAGCAGTGATGAGAGTAGACATCCCTGTCTTGTTCCTGAGTTGAGGGGGAACTCCTTGAGTCTTTCCCCATTGATGATGATTCGTGCCTCAGGAGATCTGTATATTGACTTTATCATGTTGAGGTATAGGCCATCTATGCCTATTCTTTCCAGGGTTTTGAACATGAAGTGGTGTTGAATTTTGTCAAAAGCCTTCTCAGCATCAATTGAGATGACCATGTGGTTTTTGCTGTTGAGTGTGTTAATGTGGTGAATTATATTTATCGATTTGCGAATGTTGTACCATCCCTGCATCCCTGGGATGAAGCCGACTTGGTCAGGGTGAATTACAGACTTGATATGGGTTTGTATTCGGTATGTTAGGACTTTGTTTAGGATTTTTGCATCCAAGTTCATCAGGGATATGGGTCTGTAGTTTTCTTTCTTTGTTACATCCTTGCCTGGTTTGGGAATTAGGGTGATGGTAGCTTCATAGAAGGAGTTTGGGAGCTTACCCTCTTTTTCTATGTCCCTGAGAAGCTTCAAAAAGAGAGGTTTCATTTCTATGATGAAGGTTTCATTTCTATGATGAAGAATTCAGCTGAGAAACCATCTGTACCTGGGCTTTTCCGTTTCAGAAAATTACCGATTCAATCTCTGTGATTGTTATCGGATTGTTTAAGGTCTTTATCTGCTCTGGTCTAAGCTTTGGAAGTTGGTAGGTGTCCAGGAATTTATCCATTTCTTCCAGGTTCTCTAATTTTGTAGAGTAGAGGATTTGGAAGTATGACATGATACTTCTAATCTCTTCAGGATCTGTTGTGATCTCACCCTTTTCATTTTTTATTTTGTTTATTAGGGCCTTCTCAGTTTTTTGTTTAAGTTGGCCAGGTGTTTGTCGATCTTGTTTACTTTTTCAAAGAACCAACCATTTGATTTGTTTATTTTTTTAATTGTTTTCTTTGTTTCCAAGTCATTAATCTCAGCTCTGATCTTAATTATTTCCTTGTGTCTCGAGTTCCTATGGTTGGATTTTTCCATCTGTTCTAATGACCTTAGGTATGAGGACAGTTGGCTTATTTGAGACCTCTCTGTGTTTGTTATGAAGGCATTTAGAGCAATGAATTTCCCCCTTAGAACTGCCTTCATTGTGTTCCACAAGTTCTGAAAAGATATGTCCTCATTATCATTTGTTTCTAGGAAGTTCTGGATTTCCTGTCTGATTTCTTGTTTCACCCATTCATTGTTCAGGAGATAGTTGTTCAGTCGCCAATATCTATTGAAATTTTTGGATCTTCTCCCATTTTTAATTTCTAGCTTTAATCTGCCACAACGCTGTAAACCTCAGCAGGAAGATGTACCAAAGACTGCCAAGAGGAAGCCAGCTCTAACCCCCATAAGCCTGTCCCCAACAAGACACCTCCAAAATGTTCCAATTCAAAAAAATTTCATCAGCTTGGAATCAAGCATTCAGAATACTTAATGTTTGTGGGGGGCAGCTGGATTAACAATCACAGTAACCCATTGAAAAAATTGACTGCTCCTACAAGAACCATTAACCTGCCATAGCTCCTCAGGTTGTGCGGGTGCTTCATGAGCTCCTCCTACACTGGTTACAGAGTGATCATAAGCCCAATCTTATGCTGCTCTTGTGCAGGTAACAATAGCTGGCATGAATTTATGAGTGCAGTGGCTATGTTGTATCTAGAATACAATATTCATTCCATAGAGCTCTTTATTCTTATACTTTATTCTTAAACTCTTTTAAACTCTTTTTTATTTTTATTTTTAAACTATTTTTTGCTTTTAACTCCTCTTTCATGAGATTCCCTGAATCAAGGAGGGGGTGATATAGATGTCCTATATAGGAATGAGCACTCAACAATCACTTGTCCTCAGCAGATTTTACCAGTTACAAGTTCCAGAAGCTTAAAAAAAAATGTTTCATACTAAGCCATCTAAGGAACCTTCTCATCGGTGTGCTGCAGTGCACTCCTGTCACCAAGCAGTAGGTTGATAACATCTTGATGGGTAGTTCTGTATCATGGTGCTGCTACACTCATATGTTACTACATTATAATGCTTTTGGTTGCAAGTTTTATTAAGGATGAGGTCTCCACTTTTATTCTTTTCAAACTGAGGCTCCCAGGAAGGGAAGAGCTGTGATAATTTTCAATTTGGCTAGGTTTTGCTTTAACATCTTTACTCTCATTTTGTATTCATTCTTTGTAGCCACGTATCTATATTTTTCCTCCCAGAGAAATAAAGCGGCAGTAGGCTTCAAATTTTCTTATAAATCATGTGGCCTATAATACAGATTTTATTGAAGAACCAAGTAGAGGTATGCAGATCTCACTAGCTGCTTACGTCCTGCCACTTCCTCCTTCAGAGAATTAACTTTATTCAGGTTTCTGGAAAGGAAGTAGATGAATAAGTTATTAATGAGGTTGATTTATGCACAGTGAGTCACAACAGCGAATTTATTGTTTATTATGCAAATCAGAAGCAATGCACTTCAGAGCCATGGTTGTTTGAAATCTTAAGTGCAATGCTTACATACTGAAGCATACACCAGTGACAGTGACCCATGTTCAACACCCAACCTCAAAACTTTCAAGTAAAAATTAGAATTTTAAGAGAAAAATATTTAAAGCATTTAAATTATCTCACCACCCAAATTATTATAATCATGTGTATTTCTTGACTTAAATGTAACAAGATGACAAATGATAGAGGGCACATGACATGTGCTTTTCTGCTTCACAGCACATCTCATATGCCTAAAGAGGAGGTAGCCTTTTTCCTTATACTACAACTCCTAATCCATTGGGGAATGAGGCAACCGTCAGAGCACAGCTGTTCGCTTCTGTGTAATAAGTAGATTTGGAACAAACCATTTTCTTTTTTTTTTCTTTATTGTTCATAATGAGTTACATTGTTTAGTGGGCCAACCATGAGTTGTTATTCCCAATTTCCCATTGCCCTCCTTCCCCATCCCCAGTCAGCTGGATATACTCCTCCGTGGGCCGTTTGTATCAGTCTTTGTAGTAGGGGACCATGGATAGCTCATTCTTCAGCCGGGCTCTCATGTCCCAAGTGTGTTGTTATTGAGGGTTGCCAAGTCTCTGCTATTCTCCCCCACCACGGCTCTCACAATCTTTCCGCCCCCTCTTCCGCTCAGTTCCCTGAGTCATGGTGGGTGAGTATTGAGGCTGCTATGGTGTTGTGAGCTTAGGGATTTTTGTGTCGAGATTCGTTGGTTTCTGTCACACTGGCTTATCTTTTGTTGATTGAATGGCTATGGCTGTGGGTCCCTTGTACATCCAATCATTCTCTGTGGGGTTCCATATGGATCCTCCCCCGTATGACTATGGTGGCTCATCTCATGCCAGGATCTCAGTTTTCTGCCTGCAATCGGTTGGTAGGGTTATATGGGCCACAGCTCCCTCGCTGTATCCTGAAAAATACAAACACAATCTCCATCAGAGAATGAGGTCAGTATCAGTTAACAAATATATAACAATCTGGATTTCCTAGCTTCTATTTTCAAAAGCCTCCCCGGCAGTCACTCACATAATGCATGTTTTCTTGGGAGCCCAAGAGTATGGGATCCCTTGCATATCGCCTTGAATCCCCGGTTCCAATCAAGGGTTCCCCCTCACTGAGTGGAATATTTGGCCGAATTTAATAGCTGTTGATTGTCTCCCCCAGGCTCAGGCTCCTCCATTGCACATGTGTTCCTTTCTTGGTTTCCTTTTCTCTCCCAGTAGGAGGTGTGGTCAGCCTACACATGGCCCCAGACTGTGTTTCATGTCAGTGGTCTGTTTACACCAACTGTCGTTGTTCAGCTTCCCCTGGCAGCTTGTGTAGTGCCTTCCAGCACTGCACTAACTGACATCTGGGGGCTGGTTACCATTCCAGACCTCGAAGAGTCTCTCAATGCTGAACGATGGTATTCTGTGGTTTCTTCAGCAACAGAGTTTTGCCTCAGGCCTGGGGAGGGCATTCAAGAGCCTTGACAGTATTCTGTCTTGTTTTTGTAATCTCATGGGTTACTTTGGTCAACAGCTCAGTGAGGCAAGGAACCAGTGGCCGGGACCTGGGGCTGTCAGACTGCTCAGTTGGAACAAAGTATTTTCTATTATGCCAGGTTATTGCATTTATGAGAAAGAGCATTGAAATTTTCTACAGTAACCAAAATGCAAATAATCTTTCATATTTACTTAATGATTTAAAGTATGTGAATAGTGTTTTTATGTAGAATATTAATGGCTACCATTTCTCTGTTGTGTGCCTTTTAGGCACTTTCCTATGTATAGTATATATTCATGTAAGCTTAATCCTTGCAGCAGCTCCATGAGGTAGCCAAAATTTCCCCACGTTCCAGAGCACCCCAAACCCAACCAATCCAAAACCAACAAAACAAAACTTGAGCTTCAAGAGATGAAATAAGTTGCTATCAGTCAGGCAATAAGCACAAGACGGGATCTGAGATTTGTGTGACTCAGAGTTAGTCATCACATGTGTTTGTCCTGCCGACTTGGATGTACATGATATATCCTGCTGGTAAATGAATGTGGCTCCTGCTCTGCTCCCAAAGTCTTACATACTGTTATGATTTGAAAAAAATGCATTTGCATAAAAGGTACAAGTAAAAAAAAAAACCACCGGTTTCTTGGATAATTTTTCCTCCACATTTGCTTAAGTTTCAATCCATATCTTTTGCAAACCCCAGACTATCCCCTCACACAATCTGTCAGTTTGAATACCAGTTCCCTGTTATTCTCCAGGCTAGAAATGCTCTCAGCTTCCTACTTGACTATTTCATCTGTGATGAGAGGGAGGAGAGAGAGCATGCAAAACAGAATCAAACCATAGGAGGAATTAATCTTTTGTGTCCAAATTAAGTCTGTAGTGCTCTCCATACTGTTACTCCTGGGATATGGTTTGTGTTCAGTTACTCAGACACATACTCACTCCCTCGCTGAATGATTTTAAGCACTTAATCTATAACAGAGAGTAGATGTGGTGGTGGATGCCAGAAAAGGAATGGAAAATGCAAACACATTACCTACTCACATGGAACTTGTAATTCAGCTGGGGTAAGGAATGTTGCCCCTCACAATGTAGTTTGAAGAAGGAGGGTTTGAAAATGATGACAAACATAAGTCAGAAACAAGCAAAGAACAAATGTACTTTTGGCTGATGCTGGAGTCTCCTTTTTTTTTTTCTTTTTTAAAGCTTTTTATTTACAGCTTCCATAATTATAGACAACAAGCCGTGATAATTCTCCACCTCCACTTTCCCTTCTTAAGTCCACCCTCCATGATATCCACTTCCCTATCAATTAGTCTGTTTTGTTTCAATGTCATCATCTTTTCCTTATATTATGAATGTCTTGTGTAGGAAATAGGAAGTATCAGGCACTACAAAATCCTGAATATCAAGACCATTTTGTGTCTTAAAGATTGCATTTTAAGCAGTCTTACCCTTCCTTTGGCTCTTAATACTTTACACTACTTCTTCCACAATGGAACCTGAGCCTTGGAAGGTGTGATAGAGGTGCCCTGGTGCAGAACACTCCATTGTCACTTCTCAGCACTATGGTGCCTTTTGAGTCATCCTGTTTGTCACCATCACCTGGAAAGAAAAGTTTCTCTTTTCTTTCAAAAGTGAGAATAGCATTAATATATAGGAATACACATTAGAAAAAAAATTCTTATGTGGCAGTTTGGTGGGCATATGCATTAAACCAGACAATAGCATGTGCTATTCCCCTAGATCCTATGTCCTCCCCCACCCTTGGCTTTTAGCTATGTCTTTCTTCAGTACCAGGCATGTATTCCCTCCTGTGGAGTGGGCCTCCAGTGCAATTAGAGAGTGGATGGTTTCCCCCATAACAGATGTACCACTATTGCACCAGTTGGTACATTTGGCCTGGCTGGCCAGTCTTAAGGCTTGCAAGGTCCACTGTGGTTTTCCATCATTGATTCCTTCTCTCTCCCATAAGGCTGCATGTAGCCATAGATTTTTTTTTCAGCCTTCAGTCAGCTGCTAACAGGGAGAAGTGTTCCAGCTCAATGAGCTTAATTTCCTAGTGACCTGCACCCAAGTATGTGGGGTCTTCAGCAATGGGGTCTTACCATCTCATTGTAGTGGGTAACAAAGAGCTTTGACAATGTCCTGCAATATTTTGAGAGCCCAAGGGACCTCCCTGGTTTACAACTCACTGGAAGGTGTACCATCCCTGGAACTGAAGTTTTTCTATTAATAATCTATGGTTTCTGGGTGTGTGCCAAAGAAGTAGGTCTTCCATATCTCCAAACTTAACCTCTTTTTTTTTCAAGGTAGGGTCTCACTCTAGCTCAGGCTGACCTGGAATTCACTCATGGTGGCCTTGAACTCATGGTGATCCTCCTATTTCTGCCTCCCAAGTGCTGGGATTAAAGGCATGCACCATCATGCCAGATTTACCTCTTAAATTTTGATTAACCCTCCTCCCATTCTTCCTTTACTGAATCCATTCCCCTGACCCCACTTAGGCCATTGCACCTCCAGTAATCTGGTCATATACTTACATACATACAGTATCCTCCCCTTAAATTCTCCCTCTCCTCTTCCCTTATAGCCCCTTTCTAGCTTACTGCCGTGTACTACTGAGTTTTATTTCAGCTCACATACAAGTCTAAACATTTGTAGTTAGGATCCAGCCTTTTGATCCAGTCTGCAAGTCATTGAGGCCACTGATGTTGAGTTTTTATTAAAATGTGTGTATTTATTCTTATCATTTCTTTTGTAGTTTTCCCTTTATTATCTTGTATTACCTATTATTTGAATGTGGTTTATATTTTCTTATTTTTTCATGTACATGCTTTTCTTTCTCTTCACTATGAAGGATCCCTTCATGTATTTTCTGAAGAGCTGGCTTTATATATTCCTTTATATTTTTATATATTCCTTTATTTTTATTTTTAACTTTTGTCTTTATTATTTATAATTGCATACATTACATGAGCAAATCTTACGATGATGCCCCCACTTACTTCTGCCCAGTCCCCACCACACTGGGGACCCTCCCAGTGGGCATACTGGATCAGTCCCTGGGGTAGGGGGTTATAAGTAGCACAGCAAGTAACCAGGTCCCGCCTCTTTGTGTGTTGTTGCTGAGGGGGGGAATGTCTCTGGATATTCTCCCCAACCATGGCTCTTACAGTCTTTCTGCCCCCTCTTCTGCACAGTACCTTGAGTCATGGTGGGTGAGTTTTAATTCTGTTTTATTGTTGAGACCTTGAGTGTCTCTGGACTTCTGCTTTGGGTTATATTGGATATTGTCTGTCTCTTTGACCTATCCTGGGTTATCTGTGTTGCTGTGGTGATATGTCTTATGCTTCTCATGGACACTTTCTCAAAGGTTCCATTTGGGGCCTAAATTATAGGCCTGGGGTGGTTCATTTCTTGCCAAGGTATCAACCATCTTCCTGTGGTTTGTTGTGGAATTGGGTTGATGACGACTTTCTCACTGCCTTCTGAAAAATACAAACAGAATCTCCATCAGAGCATGATATCAGTATAGGTTAAATGAGACACCCATTGCGTATTTGACAAGATTCTATTGGGTGTAGCCTGTCTGTAGTTCTCTGGTAGTGGGAATTTCCCTTTGGAGCCAATGTTTTTGGTCTCTATGGGGTTTTGCAATGAAGACCCAATAACATGCCAGGACTATGGATGGGTGCAAAGGCAAGCAGCCAGCACCAGATGAAATTTTCCCGGACTGTAAGTAGCTGAGCTGAAGGGGCGAAATCGGATCTCCAAGAGACTTGTTATTAGTTAGAATCATTGAGCTTGGAGTTAGAGGTTGATGGTGCCCTGCTTGTTTTAAATCTTGTATTGGTTCAATCTGATTTTGCTATGCCTCATGTTTTGCAGTATGAATGATCTGTGCCATTATGGGTTTATTTTTGGTATTATGGCTCAGTTGAAAGCTGCGGGGACTTAAGAGTTGAGCTGAACACATTGTATTTACATCATGTATGATTATTAATTTGTGGGGGCCAGGGGAGACTGTCATGGTTTGATCCAGGTGTCCCCCACAAACAAATGAATGTGTTTCAGTTGTATATATGGGTAATTGATACTCAGCTGATGGCAGTTTGGATTTTACAACCTTGATGGAGCTCTGTTGTTGGGGGTGGGTTTATGGGGATTATAAGACAGCTTCCCCTTGCCAGTATTTGACACACCTTCCTGCTGCTATTTCTAGTGCTATGGCATAGGTGATGTCCACCCCTCTGCTCATGCCATTATTTTCCTGCCAAGATGGAGTCTCCCCTTGAGTCCGTAAGCCTAATAAACCCATTTTTCCACAAGCCTGTTTTGTTTGGGTTCTTTCTACACAGCAACAGGTTAAGCTGACTGCAACAAGTGGTGTGGTAGTTTGAATAGATATCCTCCAATAGAATCAAAGGTTTATTATGATTGTGAGTTGTTTCCAGCCTTCTGGCTGCAGATGGTGTCACTTTGGCCTGGCCTCCTGGCATCCGGCCCTGAGGTATTTCTAAATTAGATGCAAAATTCTAGGGATACATATGCAAAGGGTGGCCTGAGCTCAAGTCTGGCAGTCCTGCTGTTTTGTGAGTTACAGTGTTAGAGTTGCTTACTTGCTTCTGGAGGTGCTGGGCCTCTGTCTCTCTCCTTGGATCTGTGAAAGGGGGCCAGCCTTTTCCTTCATTTTTGGAACTTCCCCTGGATTTATTTAAATAAATACTTTCCTCCCCAAACTGTGCCTGATTTGAAGATTTATCATAGCGGCATGTGGCCGACTTCAACAAGTGGTTTGGGTAGGTTCTTGATTACTGATTCAATCTGTGATTGTTATCAGATTGTTTAGGGTCTTTATCTGCTCTGGTCTGAGCTTTGGAAGTTGGTAGGTGTCCAGGAATTTGTCCATTTCTTCCAGGTTTTCTAATTTTATGGAGTAGAGGTTTTGGAAGTATGACCTGATGATTCTTCCAATCTCTTCAGGATCTGTTGTGATCTCACCCTTGTCATTTTTTTTATTTTGTTAATTTGGGCTTTCTCAGTTTTTCGTTTGATTAAGTTGTCCAGAGGTTTGTCAATCCTATTGACTTTTTCAAAGAACCAACTCTTTGATTTGTCTACTTTTTTCAATTGTTTTCTTTATTTCCAAGTCATTAATCTCAGCTCTGATCTTAATTATTTCCTTTCGTCTCGAGCTCCTAGAGTTGGATTCTTCCATCTCTTCTAATGACCTTATGTGTGAAGATAGTTGGTTAATTTGAGACTTCTCTGTCTTTGTTATGAAGGCATTTACAGCAATGAATTTCCCCCTTAGAAATGCCTTCATTGTGTCCCACAAGTTCTGAAAGGTTGTGTCCTCATTATCATTTGTTTCTAGGAAGTTCTGGATTTCCTGTCTGATTTCTTGTTTGACCCATTCATTGTTCAGGAGATAGTTGTTCAGTCGCCAGTATCTGTTGAAATTTTTGGATCCTGTACCGTTGTTAATTTCTACCTTTAATGCATTGTGGTCTGATATGATGCAGGGGATTACATTGATCTTTCTGAATTTGCTGAGGGATGATTTATGGCCTAGAATATGGTCAATTTTGGAAAACTTTCCATGCGCTGCTGAGAAAAATGTGTAATCTGTTTCCTTGGGGTGGAATGTTCTGTAGACGTCTGTTATCCCTAGCTTGTCTATGGTGCTATTTAGCAACTTTATTTCCCTGCTTGTCTTTTGTTTGGACGATTTGTCTAGTGATGACAGTGGAGTTTTAAAGTCTCCTACTATGATGGTGTTGGCATCTATATCTTCTTTGCTTTTGAGTAATTTATGCTTAATGAACTGAGGGGTCCTTTTATTTGGTGCATACATATTTACTATAGTAATGTCTTCCTGTTGTATTGTTCCCTTGATGAGTAGAAAGTGACCATCATCGTCCTTTTTTATTGCCGTTGGTTTAAAGTCTATTTTGTTAGACATTAGAGTAGCTGCATCCGCTTTTTTATTATTTCCATATGCCTGGAAAATTGTTTTCCACCCTTTTACTCTCAGTAGGTTGCTATCTTTAGCGATAAGGTGTGTTTGTTGAAGGCAACAGATGGAAGGGTCCATTTTCCTGATCCAACCTGCGATCCTGTGTCTTTTTATAGGAGAGTTGAGTCCATTTACATTCAAAGTTAGAACTGTGAGGTTTGCTTTTAACCCTGCCATGTTGGAGAGAATATGGAGGTTGGTATCTGAGCTGTTTTGTTATCTCTTTGGTGTTACGTTGTTTGTTCTCTGTTTCTTTCCTGAGGTTGGATATTTTTCTCATCTATGTCGGATATCTCATGAAGGATCTTCTGAAGGTTTGGCTTTGTGTTCAAGTAACTGTAAAGCTGGTTAATTTCATGAAATACTTTATTTCTCCATCTATTATGATGGATAACTTTGCTGGGTATAGTAATCTAGGTTGGAATCCGTATTTCTTTAAGCCTAGGATCGCTTTGTTCCAAGCTCTCCTGGCTTTTAAAGTTTCTCTGGAGAAGTCTGAGGTGATTCTGATGGGTTTTCCTTTATACGTGAGTTTCCTTTTTCTCGTTGCTCTAAGGACTTTCTTTTTCCTCAACACTAGGCATTGTAATTAAGATATATCTTGGGGTGTTCCTCTTTTGGTCCAATTTGTTTGGGGTCCTCCGTATCGCTTTTAGATGTACAGGCCTATCTCTTGCCAATTATGGAAAGTTTTCTTGCATAATTATGTTGAAAATATTTTCTATGCCCCTAGCTTGGTTTTCTTCTCCTTCTGGGATCCCCATGATCCTGAGATTAGGTTTTTTTTTATGGTATCCCACATTTCCCTTACGTCTTGTTCACTTGCTCTTTTGAATTTTGTCAAGTTTCTGATTTCTTGTGAATTCTCCTCTGTTTTGTCTTCCATGTCTGAGCTTCTGTTTTCCCAGTTTTTAATCCTGTTAGTAAGAGATTCTAGGGACATTCTTATTATTTCAAGGTGGTTTCTGTTTTGTGCTACTCCTTTTTCGGTTGCTTTCATCATCCTGTTGAGATGTGTTTTCATTTCTAGGTTTGATTTAATGACTTCTTCCTCACAGTCATTCTTTTATTTGCAGATGTCTTCAGTTAATTTGGAAAGCTGGTTTTTGATACCTTCAGTTTGCAGGTTTGTCTTTAGTTCTGATATGTCTTTTCTGAAGTCCATTAGGTTCTCCTCAATTTTGTTAAGCCTAGTGGCAAAGCTAATGAGCTGACTTTGGACTTTTTCAATATGTTGGTCCATCTTTGCTTGCATGACTGACATTAAGATTTCCTCAAGATCTGTACCAGTATGAGCAGGGTTTATTGTCTTGTCTTCTTGGGCCTGACTCTGCTCACTCTCTTTGGTGGCATCGTTGTTGCCATTTGCCATGGTTTCCTCAACTGGTGATATATTCTTGCGTTGAGGTCTGCCTATTTCGATTCCATTTGAGGTGATTGGTGGGATGCCTTTGATCTGATTTCACTTTGCTAGTGTGTTCTGGGAGTACACTGGACTCCACATGTAGGGTTGGGCACTCACTTGTTTAATCTGTGAGTGTGTGTGCCCTCAGATTATTGGCTGGACTTTTATGGTGATACTGGAGGTACCCTGTTAGAGGAGGGTGTGGGGCTGTGGGGACTATGTAGGCAGAGGGCGGGGTGCCAGCACTTGGGGATTGCACAGAATCAGTGGGCTGGGGTACCATGGGGAGCCGGGGTTGGGGAAACTGCGGGGGTAGACAGGCGGGGAAAACCACAGGGGTAAGGTCTCAAGGAAGCCTCAGGGTTCGGTGGGCAGAAAGTACCACAGAGGAGGGAAGAAAAAAAAAGGAAAGAGAAAAAAGAGGGAAAAAATAAAATAAAATAAAGGAGTAAACAACAAAAAAGACTGGCAAAAACCTGAAGGGAGGGGCTGGGCAGATGCGCTGGAGATGTGGAGGTCAGACGGATTCCCTCTGTAAGAGCCCAGGTTCCCGTCGTCAGGTCAAAACAAACAAACAAATAAAAAAAGTAAGTAAGGAATGGATTAGCAAGGGCCTGGAGGGGTGGGGCAGATGTGCTGGAGATCTAGATCCTGCGGGGAGGGGCTACATAAGAGCCCAGGTTCCGGTTGGCAGGCCAAAAACAGAACAAAACAAAACAAAAAAAAGTAAGCAAGGATATAGATTAACAAGGGCCTGGAGGGGTGGTGCAGACAGGCTGGGGACCTGAAGGCCCGGGGGGAGGGTCCACGTATGATCCCAGGTCCTGGTCAGCAGGCCAAAAACAAAAACAAAAAATTAAGCAAGGATATGTATTAGCAAGGACCTTGAAGTGCGGGACATACGCTGGAGACCCGGAGGATGGGGGAAGGGGTTACATAGGACCAAGCGAAAAAGAAAAGAAGAAAAAAGTGAAAAAAAGCCTTTGTTAAAGAATCAAGTAACTATAGTTACTCAAACCAAGTGTAGGGTCTTTAATTCTGTTCCATTGGTCTGTCTGTTTTTATGACAGCATCATGCTGTTTTTATTACTGTGACTTTGTAGTATGTCTTTAGATCAGGACTGGTGATACCTCCTGTGGAAGATGTTGGATTAAAGATAGATATGACTATTTGAGGCCTTTTGCCATTCCAAATAAAATTTGAAATTATATTTTCTATGTCTGCAAAGAATGAAGGTGAGATTTTTAATGGCATGGCATTGAAAATGTATATTGCTTTTGGAAAGATGTCCATTTTTTCTATATTAATTTTACCAATCTAGGAGCACGGAATATCTTTCCATCTTTTCACATCTTCATCTATTTCCTTCTTGAACATTCTGATGTTTTCATTATACAAGTCTTTCAAATTCTTGGTTAGTGATATTCTAAGGTATTTGATTTTCTTTTTGTTTTTAATTATCGAAATTGGGACAGTCTCTCTGATGTCCTTTTCTGTATGATTATCATGTGCATACAGGAAGGCTACTGATTTTTGTGTGTTAATTTTGTATCCTGCCACTTTGCTGAAGGAATTTATCACTGTCAGGAGTTTACTGATACTATTCTCTGGGTCTGTTATGTATAGGATCATGTCTTCTGTGAAAAGAGATAGTTTTACTTCTTCCTTTCCAATTTGAATCCCTTTTATGCCTTTCTCCTTTCTTATTGCTTGGTCTAGAACTTCAAATTCTATGTTGAAGAGAAGTGGTGAGAGTGGACATCCCTGTCTTGTTCCTGATTCCAGTGGGAACTCATTGAGTCTTTCCCTGTTGATTATGATTTGTGCTTTAGGGGTTTTGTATATTGCCTTCATTATGTTAAGGTGTAAGCCATCTACACCTAGCCTCTCCAGCATTTTGATCATGAAGTATGTAGTGTTGAATTTTGTCAAAGCCCTTCTCTGCATGTATTGAGATGAACATTTGGTTTTTGTGGTTGAGTCTATTGATGTGGTGGATTACATTTATCGACTTGCATATGTTGAACCATCCCTGCATCCCCAGCATGAAGCCTACTTGGTCAAGGTGAATAATGTTTTTTTTTTTAATATTTATTATCCATAATGAGTTACATTATTTAGTGGGCAAACCATGCGTTGTTATCCCGAATTCCCCACTTCTCCCCCTCCCCATCCCTGATCAGTTGTATATCCTCCTTCGTGGGCTGTCTGCATTAGTCCTTGTGGCAAGGGATCCTGTATATCTTAGTACTCATCTCGGTCTTCCTTACCCAAGTGTGTTGTTACTGATGGGTGCTATGCCTCTGGACCGTCTCCCCCACCACGGCTCTCACAATCTTTCCGCCCCCTCTTCCGCTCAGTTCCCTGAGTCGTGGTGGGTGAGTAATAAGGCTGCTTTAATGTTGCGAGCT
>PVHP010043473.1:0-14500 GCA_004024765.1 Zapus hudsonius
TCAATAAATTTGAATGGCAGTGTTATACTTTAGGACTTCTAGGTTCAACTTCAATATATCTAAATCTGTGTTCATAGCAAACTTCTGAAGGAAAAAAGAATCATCCTAACTCCTATTGTGGGAGCTTGAAAATCATCAAAGCAGAAAACGCTCAACACTAAAGGAGACTTAGGCCTCTAAGGCTCGGGAAGAGAGGAACAAAAGATTACAAGAGCCACAGCTTGGAAAGGAATATCCTGCAGCTCTGCCCTCGCCCCCATTAACTCACAGCTGCAGTGAGGGTCGATCACCCTCTGAGGAGGGCCCTCATAGGAGGGGAGGTGGGGAAGGGGAAACAGAAGAGTATAACCTGATTGGAATATGACCAATATGTAATATGTTAAGATAAATTAAAACTGGTATAAAAGACTGGTGCTCATGATCACATTCACAAGGATCCTAATTTAATTGAACTGCAGAAGTCCTCCTCACCCGTGTCCTCAACAGTCTCCCCAGATCATTTCATTACATATGTTGTATGTTGACAAGTACTGTGAGCCCTTACCAGCGCATCCAACCATCTTACCACAAAACAGCCTAGACATAGGAGAAAGTGTGTTTACTATGCACTCTTTAGTAGAGCCAATTTTAAAATTTGTTTTGCGGTTGGGGATTTAGCTCAGTGGATGAGGGCTTGCTTAGCAAGTACAAGGCCCTGGGTTCAGTCCTCAGCATGGCAAAAATAAATAAGTAAATAAATAAATAAGTAAATAAATAAATAAATAAATAAATAAATAAATAAATTATGTATTGCACTTGAGAAGGCTTCCTGAACACGCGTGTCTTCTGAGGTCCATTCATTGTGTATAAGAGGACAAACCTATTTTTAATTTTGTGTTTGTGTGTATGTGTGTACATATATGTGCAGAGGCACATGCCACATGCACACCACAGTTGAAGTTTATAGGAGAATATTAGATCTCCCCTTTCCAGTGCTCATCCATGTATTTCCTTGAGATGGAGTCCCTTGATATTTTTAGCTTAGTGATTTGTTGGTCTCTGTTTTCTGTAGAACTGGGCTAGAGATGTATGTGTCTGTGGCCAGCTGTTATGTGGGCACTGCAGAATCTAACTGAGGGGGCCTCAGGCTCCATCAGGCCCTCATTCTTTTGCAGAGGTCACTCATATTCAATGAGTCATCTGCCCAGCCACTTTCTGAACTTATTTAAAGTGAGTCTCATTTCTTTCCTGCCATGAAAGTCCAAAGCAACATGCCCAACTTCTAGTGCACACTCCTCATTGCATTTGCCAAGGGGCCATAGAGATAGTTTCTGTAGGCCAAATACTGGTCCAGAAAGCATAAGACCTGCCAATGGCTCCCGGTACCCACATAAAAGTTGGGCATTGGCAGCATATGCCTGTGATCCCAGTTCTGGGGAGGTGGAGAGAGATGGACCTATAAAGCTTGTTGGCAGGCTGGTAACTGACGGGCTCCAAGCCAGTGAGAGACTCTGTTTTAAAAGGAGATCGATAGCATTCCCAAGAATGGACACCTGAGGTTGTCCACATGAATACATGCATGCACATCACATACACACAGACCCACAACAAAAAGCTTCTTTGGAAAGCACAGCATAGCTTCTCATGCCTCAGCTCAAAAATCTTCTTTTCATGTTTCCTGTTTCCTGGAGAGAACAATCTGAAGGCTACCCTTCAAGGCCTCTCTGAGCCGGTTCCTTGTCTCTTCTCTGAAATAATACATAAGTTGATACCCAAATTCACTTCATTTCATTTTCCCTGATGGTCCTGCTGTCCCTGATTACAATGAATGAATTCTCTCCTAAGGTCCCCCACACTTCCTGCTGTATCACTGAACCATTTATCCTCTCTGCATAGTGTGACTTTCTTTCCCTCCTCTGGGTACTAGCTCACACACCATCTCCTCAGAGACAGTCATAACCCATCCCATCTAAGATAACATTCCTACTTTACCTCCCGTTGTCATAGTTCACCTACTTAACTAGTTCTTTCAAATTTGTCTAATTTTATCTATGAACTTTGACTTTTTTTGTCATTGTTAACTTGGCATCCAGAGAGGTACAGATATAAAATGGCACCTCAAAAAGAAAAAAAAAACACTCCTTGTTTGCCTAAAATATATATATATTTAGGATGAATGGTGTCCAAATTCTGAAAGTCTCATATTATTCTAGAATTCCTTTGGTTCATTGATTAAAACAGCAAGACCAATTAGCTTTACAACAGATGGCGAACCTAAAGCCAAGCAGCCTTCTTGCTACTTTGGGCATCTGTCACAAGATGAATTAGGCAGGAATGTGCACAGATCAGCTGAGATTCAGCAGCAGTAGAGGAAGCTTGTCGTCGTCAACCCTGGTCTTTCCAGTATGTGGGTTTTCAGGAAATCCGCAGGAGACCAACTTATAATATCCATAAATACAGGAAGCAGGGATCAAATTAATTTTAATTCTGCTCTGTTTATCATCTGATGGAGTTTTTTCATATTTCATATGTGATTTTAAAAAAATGGAGCAGTATACTATTCTGATAATTTTATTTTTAATAAATGAACTCATAGTTGGTAAATCAAAGAATAATTACCCACCATGACTCAGGGAAGTTTGAGGAAGAGGTGGCAGGTGGAAAGAATGTAGGAGTCATGGTGGGGGTGGGGGAGAATATCCAAAGACATTGCCCCCCTCAGCCACACACACACACACACACACAGAGTCTAATGTTCGTGCAATTCATAACCCAACATCCCATGAAGTGATCAAGCAATCCACTGAGGAGGGCCCTCAGTGAGTTGGAGCCAGGAGGAGGGAAATTGGGTACCAACATAAGACTTGTTCCATATGTGTGTCTAATTTTCAACAATAAATTTTCAAAAAAATGACAAGAGCAAAAAAAAAATCAAAGAATATTATAGGGTGCTCAGTATATTAAATGTGATGAATACATGCTTCTGATGGAATTCTTTCCAAAAAAGTGCTTTTTTTTCTCCCACAATCTTATGGTACCTAATGAGAAATGTAGGGACAGATGCCATTCTGAATTACTATTATATAATCATTACTAAGCAATAATGAGGTCATGTTTCTTCCCTGGAAGCAAAAGTACAAGACAACCTGATGGAAATACTCAATTAACATGTGGTTACTTTAGTTTCCCATGATACCTTTGGCGTCACTTTCTTTCTTGTTGGTATCATGCAGACATAGCCAGCCTATGAAATGAAATATGCTTCTTTTGAGGTAAGAGGGCTCTTATTCACCACACAGGAAATTAAACGATCATTTCTTGTCAAACAAAAAGCAAGTTGTTTTACAGAAAAAGACTTCTGACATTTAGTCAAATTATATTCTTTTAGGAAATAGGCTTTTTTTTGACTAAAAACTACGTTATTGCCAGAGGATATGTATTACTCTGTTATATTTTGCTAGTTTTCTATTTTCGAAGCACATAAGGCACAGATGGAAATAAAACTGATGCAGTGAAATATTTTTTTTACATGCCATCAATAAGAAAAACTAAAATTCAATGATATAGTCTAACCAAGTTTACCACATATATGTAAAGATATTTTGGAAACTTTAGAGGAAGTAGGAAGCCAAGGAGAAATCACGGGAATTATTAAAATAATATTTACCTTTTCATTTCCTCTCAGACAACTTTATTGTTATTTTTATCATACTCTAAATTCTTATTTTCTCCTAAATATAAATGCAGAAAGCTAGACTACTTGTTACAAAATGATGTTTAGCTTTCCTTGGGATGTTCACTCTATGAATAAACCATCCTAGAGCTGTGCCTGATCAAATGTGCCATTTGTAAAACAGGAGTAGGAGTTTTCTGGGATTTCTGGATGTTGAAACATTCACAAGGCATTTCATGGCCACATTCAGCTTGCGTCACTATATTCATCCAATTTTAAAACACAAACATTTTATTATTAAATTATTTGCATCCAAAGCAAATTGATTTCATTGGCACCATCTAGGGTAGAATTAGGAGCAAGTTCAAGGTAATTAAAAACAATAGCAGACATTCATACAAAAGGAGCTCATTTCACATGCCAGCATCATTCAGCTCATGATACAGTGACTAAGCAATGAAATTATGGCAAATCTCATATAATGAAAACCCATAGACATATTTGGTGATTTGCTTGTGAGAAACAGGTAAGTTTTCTTTGTATCTGTAATGATATGTTCTATAATTAGACTACATATTAATGCTACAGCACAATTTCTCAATGGAACACTTGATGGAAGTTCTCCCAGGCAGCCAACAGAACAAACACCAGAGTCTATGGAAAGGTGAACACTCAAAGTAATTGGAGAGGATTGGAGATAATACGTGGCATGTTTACATATTTTAGACATGGAGTTTTAAGAAAAGCTGAGCTCTAACACACAGCTTTCCAGATTAGCTTCCTCTTAGCCAAAATTCCCCAAATTCCCATGGCCACTCCATCTCACAAGAGAAAGAGAAAGGAAGCAAGAGAGGGAAGAGATTGCATTAGATTGATCAGAGTGTAGTTAATGTATGCTTCCCAAATTTTACAAACAGGTATGAATATGTGAACACATTTCCAAGACCCTTTTTCAGGGTCCTGAGCAAAAATGGGTTATGGAATGCTAAGCTCTATTGCCTTCACTTATCTGTCACAGCTCTAGAACACAGTGGTAGTATGTAGGCTACATAAACAAAACAAGAGAGAAACATTACAAAAGAAGGCCATAAGAGTCATTCTTTATCTTTGTATTAGAACCTCACATGACATTCCCCTGATAGATACTTTGATAAAACATGTTCCCCTATAAAGGCAATAAAGGCAAAAGTGTGTGTGTGTGTGTGTGTATGTGTGTGTGTGTGTGTACACAGGCTGTTGTGCACATATAAGTTATGAATAAAAAGTGAGACTTGCTAAGCATCTTGAGCTATTCAAGACAGATTGCTAAATATTTGAAGATGCATCTCCATCCTTTCCTTTGTTCAGCTGCTGCACAGTGAGTCTTGTGATGAGTCTCTCGCACTTCCTAGTCCGTAAGACACTTGCTATGGGAATGGGGTGTTACAGATATACTAATCTGCTAAAAGAAATGATAGCTGAGCCAACAGGCTAGATTAGCTAGTTTCAAATACATTAAGCCAAACCAAATCATTGTCTGAAATATTTGAAATTTTGAAATTTAAAACACCAAGAACTATGCATAAATCGATGTCATGTTCCTTCATGAATGTCATTCTTGGTCTCATTGGAATGACATCTCTAGAACTTCACTTGGGATTTTCAATAAGTAAAGCAGCTGATGTACAAAAGTGCAGAAGGATTTATCAGAGTTAAGCTGGTGACTGAATGTCTGCTCCGCCTTGCTGAGACCTCACCAGGAACACAACCATCACCTGTTTCTAGATGTGGAGGATGAAGTTCATGCAGAACTATGATTTTCTAGAGAATCCAAAATTTGGAGTTGGGATGAAATAAGGAGAAATTTCAAGACAAAGAAGAAAGACAACAGAAAGAAATTTCTGGTATTGTACAATTCAGAGTTAGTATAAGACTTAAAAATAATCTATGAAAAAAATACCAGGATATCTGAGAAACAGGAGAAAACTTTCCTTTTATACTCAGCGAGTATACAATCAAGTGTATGTTCTGTTATGAGACAATAGATTTAAAGTCAGTACATTTCCCTGTAGCTTACGGTTATTACTTCATTCATGTCCCACTGAGATAACCAAGTCTCTTAATGCTCATTGTTCACTAGTTTTAGGAGAAAGAATGAACCAGAAGACAAACAGGAGGTGTTCAATTCTATTGCCCAAAGTCTTCTTGCATTTCTTCTGTTTTTGAAAGAATTCATTTCTTCCCATGATTCCCTTCTTTCTTCTGCCTGTCATGGAGTATTGTCCCTCCTAGCTCATGCCCAGAGTAGGTGGGTATTATCTTCCTTTTCTGTAGAATCTATAAGAACCTCCTCTTCCTCCTAATCATTTTCCTCATGCTGTTGTTAACCCCCACAACTTTATCCCCAAGCAACTGTTCTTGCCTTTCTATCTTCATTGCTTATTGCTTACTGGCTATTTCTACTTTAAAAGGAGAAAGATTCTTATGATTTGAAGAGAAACCAGAGTATTATTTTCACTTTAATATCCTGTAGGAACTACACAGTCAGCATTTCTAAAATTGCCTGCATCATCCCTCTGAAAACCATTTTCTCGCTATCTTCATTAATGACACCATGTCACCCAAGCCAAAAATTCTGGAGGCTGGCTGTGATTCTCTCTCTCTCAATCAATCTTGTCACTTTGTGTGTGAGGTTAGGAGTGATACAGTGTGATCAAATAACTAGTTCAAAGCCTGCCTGTGAGCTGCATAACCTTGAGAGGTCATGTGGCTTCTCTGGGTCTCCCTTCTATGAGGTTATGATGATTGACTGTATCACTTATGCTCTGTTCCCAGAGCACTGACAGTAAACACTCAATTATTGTTGCTCACCTTCATACCTTCATCCGTGCTGTTTCCTCTACTGAGAATGCCCTTTCCAGGGCTTTATTATAATTTAGATGCCAGACTGATCATATAGAGCAGAAGCACCTGGGGTTCTGTCTTTGCTGATAGATGGGCTTCTGGCTGTAACAAGTATCCCATGAATTATAAGTAATAAATCTCCTCTAATTTAAGGTAAGGATGACTTGGACTCTTGCTTTTCCTTCTGGCAAATCAGTGAAGAGGAAAGCAAGCCACACTTTGTCTAGCATGGAGGCAGGAACAAAGAGTCCATCCCCAAACACTGTCTAACCTGAACACTGATTCTCTAAGTCTTGAATCATTTTTAAGTTTTTCTACAATAATGAAGATATTTTCATGGCTGAAACCGTGTGTTTTACCCCAATTCATACTTTAAACAGTTAACAAAGTTCTTAAGGCATAATAGTAGAGCCCTTAGCATTTAAATAAGGAAAAAAAAGGAAAGAAACAAAGGAAGAGGATGGTAAAATATGAGCCATAAAATGAACAGATATTAAAGAAATAAAATCATAAAAATGTGAATATATTCTTAGGAAATAGAAAATGCAAAGCAGATTTTATACTGTATCAATTTCAAAGACACATAATATGAAGAAATGAGGAAATACACACACTTCCAATGATAGCTGCAAAAATGTTGAAGAGAGATTTTAAATACATAAGTATTTAAAGGAATAAAGGGATTTGTATCTGGAAATTCAATTTAAAAATAGGGGAAAATGAATAGTGGTAAATAACAATGTTGTACCTTTAAAAATTTTAAAAACATTTATTTAATATTGTGCCTTTTTTCCTTATAAGCACCTTCTAGTTTCCCAGACATATGAAAATGTAATCCAAAGGGATTAAATGCAAAACATATTAAAATATTAGAAAACCAATGATAAAATACTCAAAAGAAAATAGGCATCCATTTCCTTCTTTTTTTTACTATGAATATTATTCAAATAGTCATAATTTTATCCAAGAAGTTAGAAATTCTGGACCAGGTTAGTAGGAGACCAGATGCATCAATGTTCTTTGGAAGCAGATTTGCGGTTTTATCTGGGATGAAGAGAAAGGGCGCCCTGACATGGTGCACTGCTTCAGAAGTGCACCGCTGTGCTGGCTCTTCTGCTACACATCCGTGAGCTGGGTCCCTGGCTCTGTCATCCTAGAAAGGCTCTCCCTTTAGCTCCCTGCCTTTTCTCATGTCACATTGCTTGTCCCATTTGCATCCTGAAGGCAATGGTGATTTGCAGTAGACACAGGGTATCACTTATGGGGTGTTGTAATAATTATCTGTCATCAACTTTTTTTATCATCATCTTCCTTACTGACCTGGATATTCATGTCAATTTATTTTATCAGTCAAGAGTAATTTAATCCATATCTGTGTTACAAATTTGGATCACATTATTTTATCTAGTTTTGAAATCTCACTGTGCTTCTCGTTATGCATCTACTAATGAAAAACTTTCCTTCACGCATCCTCTAAATTTAATACATTGCTTCTGTAATTATAAAGGGAGCTCAGTTAGAGTCAAACCAATAGTGCTATTTTTGGACAAAAACAAATGGTATAAAAATACTTATTGTATTTATAAACATTTCTATGTAGGGACAGTTTCTAAATGAGAGTTTACTATGTATTGACATATATGTACAAGCTTATACACATATTTTTTGTTTACATATCTACACATAAATATAATTTTGAAGAAAAAAGGCAGTAATTGGCCTTGGGCTTTTCTTCCAAGCTAAGCAGGGCTGAGTAATATCATTTTATTTAAGGCTTATCCAAGCTATGATCACAAGTAGTATTTAAGACAATAAGAAAATGTATTAAAAAACAAACAAACATTGTTGCTAAGGCTGAAGAGAAAGACAGTGGAAGGCTCAGCAGCCTGTCATGCTTCAAATACAGGACAGAAGTACTTGAGCCTTCAGTCCCTTTGTTCCCAAATAAACTAGCTCATGTTGAAAGAGCCTCTTCTATAATTTGAGATTGTACCCTAAAAATCCATGAAACTTGATCCTTAAATTCACACATTAATTTTATTTGGAGGTGGACAGACAATAGTATTTGGGAGACAGTTAGGGTTAAGTGAAGTCAGGAGAGTGTGTGTTTCCTGCTCAGGCTGTGCTCCTGCTTGCCCGCTAACCAAGTGACAGACATCCTCTCAGATGTGTCCCCTTCATCCTAGACTTGCAAAGCTTCAAAACTACATGAAATAAATTTCTGTTCTTTTTAAATTACCTAGTCTGTGATATTTTTATAGCCACATAAAGTGGTTTAAGATATTACATTTTATTTTTGGTCTGGCTCTCCTATACCTGATAGTGAGTCTTTGTTCCAATTTGGTTTAATTGGGGAGGAGATAAGAATTTGTTTATTATTCTGGTGTGTATATGTTCAAGTTTCCCACATTCCAAATCATTGAGTCTTATATCATTTCCTAGCTTGGATTAAATTCTCTAGCATTTTTGGTATGTTCTTACAATTTCCCCAAGCTTACTATTTGAATAATAATATAGTTACTAAAATTTTAGCCTATTTTTTTCTGTTCAAACATTGTTGACTTTCATATATCAAATAAGGTTAGGACTCTATGATAAAGTAAAAACAATTTAATTTTGCTGTTAAATAAAATTCTTCTTTGTGTGTCTCTGGAAATATATATTTTTATATATATATATATGATTTTCATATTTACTGGATTCAGAACTATCTCCTTCAATTTAACTATCATGTGTTTACTTTCATAGATTTAGCAAATCCATTTTTTTTTATATTCAGGTGAATTCAGGGATTTAGGTGAATGGTATCTGAAAAGCCGAAATGTTGTGAAGAAAAGGAAAGTGCCTTCAAAACTTTGAACTACGATGCATGAAGAAACAAACAAATGAACCACCAAGCCAGGAGCTATTGAGCCAGCTGAAACACTGAATAAATTCATTATAGAAAGTGAGGGTTATCAGAGAAGTGTGAAAGGAAACTCAAGAACTTGTTCGGCAATGAGGAAAGGAAAAACATTCTACATAAATGTAACACAGGAAAAATAAGATATATTTTGGAAATTGGATTTGGTTGGAATGACAGGTATATTGAAAGAGAAGTAGGAATAAATAATAGAGGGTCCCATGGATCTGGCCACCGTCACCACAGATAATGAATTAAGCAAGAGGGAGCCATCTGAATCCATCTGGAAGAAGGATGTCATTAGGTTTATTTTACAAAAACTACAAAACTATAATGTTTGAAATAGGAAATATACCACCATTTACATTTTGGCAATCTGTGGAATTGTCTCTGCACTTGCCACAATTGACAATAAGTCTTAAAAGAAATTCTCGGTTGTGAACTCTGGGGACCTTGTTGGTTATGCAGAAAGACGCATTGATTTTTTTCCCTTACATTCAATCAAAATACAAAATTCAATGTTCTGATTTTGACTTAAAATGACTATGTTGATATATTAAATTAGGTGGAATAAATACATGGTGAGAAATTCATTGCAGATAACACTAAAAGGTAAATCAAGTGGTTCCAATGGTTAAGATAACCCATGTTGGTGTTTAGAAACCAAATCAATGAATAAATAAAATATGTTAATGTTGAGGGCACTAAGAACAATTACCAAATTCCAAGAGGTAATTACATCATTGAATGTTATGTGAAATTTGGCTGTTAAGCTAATACTTCTGGAAACATATATATATATATATATATATATATATGTTTCCAGAAATATAAAAATATATATATATATAAAACTGTATAAGTACCTATTGAATACATGCTATATGTCCATTGTTCTGCCAGAAAACATACATAACATTCTAGAGATAACTATAGAATATTATGTAGTGCTAGAGCACAAAGAATAATTTTCCTCTGGTCCAAGAAAGAGTACCTTTATCTATTTGTCACTAAATCTTGAGTTTAGGATTTTGACTTTAGAGTTAGAGGTCTAGCTGCATTGTATACAAGCCCACTGGCTGAGAACAGTGGTTTTCTTTCTTAAAACTCTAGACATGAACTACTGTATAATTGTAATCAAATGCTTTACAAGGCAGGAGGGAGCAAGCTGGTGGCATTAACAGGTGCAATGTGGAGGATACTTGTAAAGTCTCACACAGACAGTGAATAAAATAGCTCTCTGGATAGGAACTGGCACCTGGGAGCCCATATAAAAACGACTATGAAAATAAGCATGGATATTGTAATGGGGTTACTGTCTCTAAGGCTTCTAGAGCAAGTGTGTGTCATTTGAGAATTATTCTGTGATCCAATTCCTTTAAATTATATGAGATTAAATTATTTATGATTTTCATCCAAAATGGCATTTTCTGCTATCAACAATGATTTTTATAGAGGCAGGCAAGAGCATGTAAAAATAAGCTACTGTTCGTAATGCTAGATCACAAAGCCTTTTGATTCCCTTCTAAAAATCTTCCAAACATCACTTAACACCATTAACACATGTATATTCACACACACACACACAGAGAGAGAGAGAGAGAGAGAGAGAGAGAGAGAGAGAGAGAGAGAGAGAGAGAGAGAGAGACCTCGGGGGAATATATTTTGGGTTTTATTATGGATTTAAAAGTTTTTGTAGGCTGCAGTAAAGTCAAAATCTTGGAATCAACTGAAATTCCCCCCTTAGGTCTTTCCTTTGTATCCATTATACAATTTAAAGACCTTAGGTATTAATATAATGCCTTGGATAAAAGCAAGAAAGCCATAGATGCCATTTGAGTTCAGCAAAATGAGCGCAATTTATATTTAATTTGACTCTGTATAATAATAACAATTATATTTCAAATCTTTCTCACAACCTTTTTTTTTTTAAACACAACCATTGATCTTTTTTCTCCCCATTAATCCTTCGGGGAACAAATTTTAAGTTAGTAAAAAGTTTTCTTTTTTATCTTATCTGCATTAACTTCTGCAAAGATCTAAGCATATGGTAACTATCACATTCTAACGTTTAAAAAATATTTTCTTTATTCATTTTTCAAGCAGAGAGATACAGGAGAGAGAGAGAGAGAGAGAGAGAGAGAGAGAGAGAGAGAGAGAGAGAGAGAGAGAGAGAGAGAGAGAGAACACCAGGGCCACCACCTTGTGGGTCTGGCTTATGAGGGTCCTGGGGAATTGAACCTGGGGCCTTAGGCACTGGAGGCAAGTGCCTTATCTGCTAAGCCATCTCTCCAGCCCACATTCTAACTTTTTGAAATCTGAGAAACAGCATTTAAACTAGCACAACAAGTTTTTATTCTTCCTACATATTTTACTTCTTTGCATTAGAAATACTTCCCCAAACAGCTAAACATAATTTGATGAAATGTTGCTAGTTATTTAGGAAAAATGTTTGATCTTTAAAGTAAAATCTTGACTGATTTTTTTTATTAGAAAACAATATTTTCATTCAGCATGCTCAATATATCAGAATCTGGACTTATTCCTTTGGTATATATCAACATTTGTGCTTTTGATCCATAATCAAAAAGAACATAAGAATGTTATAGCCCATCTTAAAAAATGTATTTTTATTTAGTTATTTGACAGGAGAGAGAGATAGAGAGAAATAGAGATAGAGAGAGATAGAGATAGAGAGGAGAGAGAGAGAGAGAGAGAGAGAGAGAGAGAGAGAGAGAGAGAGAGAGAGAGTCAAACAGAGCATGGGTGCACCAGAGCCTCCTGCCTTTGCTACTGAATTCCAGGCACACGCTCCACTTTGCACATCTGGCATCACTTGGGTGCTGGGGAATGGAACCCCAGGTGTCAGGTTGACAAGAAGGCACCTTCAACCACTGAGCTGTCTCTTCAGCTCCAGTCTTTTAATGCTTCACAAATAATAGTCTTCAGTAGTTGGTATCACTGACTTCCCCATTCTTTCATTTTTCCTTTTTTTAAAAAAAATTCTGTCGACTTTTAAAATTATGTTACGCTACCTTTAGACTCTTCTACTTTGATTTCTGGAAATCCAGACCATTTCTAGTAGGTGAGATACAGCGGACTCAGGGTTGTTTCTAGAGAACTCTCTGCCATTTAGCATGAGACACAGTGAATTAAAATAAATCAAAAAGGGCAGGAACTCCAGCTTGGTTGGGGAGATGGTTCAGCAAGCCCTACACTTGTTGGATAAACATGAGAACTGGAGTTTCAAAGAATCTGCATCACCAGTACATGCCAGGTGGATGGGGAGGATCACCTGTAATCTCAGGGCTTGCTTGGGGAGGCGGAGACAGGCGCTGCCCCCAGGTAAGCTGCTTAGACAGACTAACTGTATGGGTGAGCTCTTGGTTCTAGTGAGAGACCTGCCTCAGTAAATGAGGTGGAGAATGACTGAGGAAGATTTTTAAAAATTATATCTGTTATCCATAATTAGATACATTGAGTGAGCAAATAATGTGTTGGAGTCCCCAATTCCCCGATTTCCCTCCTCCCTGTCCTCAGTTAGCTGGATATCCTCTTCCATAGACAAACTGGCTCAGTTCATGGGATAGGGGTTATGGGTAGCCTAGGAGTCAACCTGGTTCCACCCCCCTGTGTATGTTGTTACTGAGGGGGGTCATGTCTCTAGACATTCTCCACCACCATGGCTCTTACAATCTTTCCGCCAGATTGAGGAAGATATTTAACATCAACCTTTGGACTCTGTATGAACACACACACACACACACACACACACACACACACACACACACACACGGGCATGGATTTAATGAGTTAAGAACTGCATTTGTTAAATATTTGTCTCCTTTATCCAAATTTATGGTTGACCTCGTTATTTTTGTGGGGATGATGATAAGAGGTGGAGCCTTGGGTGATAAGACAGTAAGGACAGAATCTTTAAGATTGGAGCCAGCATTTTAAAAGAGACCTGAGGGAGCTTGTTTAGTCCCTCTATTTTAGGGATCCACAGAGAGATGTCCACCTATGAGTAAGGAAATGGTTTTGATCATCACTGAATCTGCCAACATCTTAGACTTCCCAACATCCAGAATTGTGAGAAAAATTCCGTTTTTATAGCAACCTTTTAGTCTGTTTGTAATAAACCCAAATTCACTAAGACAATAACTAAATTTTAAATTGCAAAATACATATTTTTAAATCAAATAATAATTCTAAAGATTATGTTTTATAATGGATCATCATATTATTTCTTAAAAACTTTCAATGTTATCCTTGAACTACAAGCTTAACACTTTTGTCCATTTCAGACGACATCGGGCGCATTCAGGGTGGTATGGCCGTAGACTGTCCTTTTCAATAAACACAGAATTGTGTAGAATGCTAGGAGATATCAGACAGCTGATGGGAGTTTGCGGGAAAAAGACATCAATGAACTTGAAGGGACAGCCAATATTCCATATAAAATGATTAGACATAGGCACGGTGTGACTGCAGGAAGGGGCAGTAAAGTTGCCCAAGTGGGACATGAGTCTGGCAGAAATGGCAAGAAAGAGTTGTTAAGCCCATTCCAAGAAGAGAGGTGATACTTTCCAATAAATCAGGAGAAAGAGAGCTTTCGAAGCCAGAGGAATAGCCTGGTTTGAAGCACTGGAGTCATGAAATGCCATGCTGAGCAGAGTGGAGACAGTGTTGAGGAAAGGGGGTCACACAGGCCTTGTGATCTGGGCCCAACACTATGTCCATTACCCAGAAGGCAAAGAAGTGTTACTTTTAGATTCTAGAACATCAATACCTTAGTATCATGTCTCCATATCAGTCAAGGCAGGAACAAAGACATTCGAAAGAGACACACGTGTCTCTGCCTTTGGCTATCAGACAATTGAGACAACATATCTCAAGGAATAGAATTTCCCCTGGAATCACATGCTGAGAGTGAGAAAGAGCCTTTATGCCAGCCAGAGACAAAGCTTGTCTCCCAGAAAGACAGTACACGCAGTTCTGACAACTTAGACTACCTTGCAGAAGAGACTGCAGTGTGGGCATGACCGTACTTTGACCTGAAC
>PVHP010043474.1:0-14461 GCA_004024765.1 Zapus hudsonius
CCTCCCTCAGTCTCTTGTGCCTACCAACCTATATACCAGGTGAGCCTGGTGATAAGGCTCATTCTAATTAGGTGTCTGGCTCATATAAATGAACCTGAGACACGTGTGTAAGTGCCTTCTCTTCTCTCCTTCTGTCTGTCTGTCTTTCTGCCTTTCCTCTCTTCTTTCCTTTCCCAAGAAGCATGTGACAGAGGGTCTCCCGGTCTCCTCTCCCTTCAGCCAGGCTTGGAAAGGAGAGAACTTCTTCTGGCTTGGGTATACTTTCCTGCTTTGCCTCTCTAAAATGATTCTTATAATTTGCCCTACCCAAAATCCATGTTTGCAGTTCTTTGATAATTTAGACAAAGAGCCAAAGCTGGAGTTCACAGGCCAGAGGGTCTCCTGCATCTTTATGGATATCTAATCCCTCCCAGGACTGGGAATCCCACATCCAAGGGGTGGGATTACAGGAACAACAGGTCAAGTGTGTTGAAGATGAACAGCTCTTTGACATAACCAGCACTGCAGAACATCTGGTCCAACATCTGCAAATGTACATGAATCTCAGAGCTCCACCATGTTTCAAATTGTTCCTGGAAGGAAAAGAAAGCTTCGTGACAGGTTTTACACTCATCAATTTGGCTGGAAATGAAACAGGAATGGTACTTCCAGTGCAGACAAGAGAATAAGGCTCAGAGGTTCTAGAATGAACCAAAGTCATTATTTGCCTCAAGGAGCCCATCCGAGCCTTGCATGGAAACCCATCTGGACTTCTTTTGAGATAAACAAAACACACTCAGGTGTTAAGAGATGCATTCACAGATAAGACTTCTCATACCTCAAGGGATCCTGTGTAGAGGTAGGTATTCCTAATATTCAAAGATATGCCATGAGATGACAGAACGAGGATCCACCTGCCACCTGGTGATGCCAGTCCAAGATGGCAGCCACCGCCAAGCCAGATGCACGATTAGAGACACAAGGAGGTGTGATGCTTTCCCCTGAGACTTCTTTTTTTCTATTTTTCATTTATTTGCACTTGTGTGTGCATGTGTGGATGGGCATGCCACAGGGCCTCTTGCCACTGCAAATGAATTCCAGATGCTTGAACGACTTTTGGCATCTGGCTTTTATTTACATGGGTGGCTTGGGAATTGAACCCCTGGCCAGCAGGCATTCCAAGCAGGCACCTTTAACCCATTGAGTCATCTCCCTAACCTCAATCTCAAACTTTAAAAAAATTATTTATCCGGGCATGGTGGCGCATGCCTTTAATCCCAGCACTTGGGAGGCAGAGGTAGGAGGATTGCCGTGAGTTCAAGGCTACCCTGAGACGACATAGTGAATTCAAGGTCAGCCTGGGTTAGAGTGAGACCCTACCTCGAAAAACCAAAAGAAAAATTATTTATTTATTTATTTATTTATTTTTAGAGAGAGAATGGGTATGGGTACACCAGGGCTTCTAGCTGCTACAAATGAACTCCAGATACATGCACCACTTTGTACATCTGGCTTTATTGTGGATACTGGGAAATTGAGCCCAGGTCATTAGGCTTTGCAGGCAAGTGCCTTAACCATTGAGCAATCTCTCTGTCCCAATCTCAAATTAAAAAAATATTTTATTTATTTATTTCCCGGGGGGGGGAGAGAGAGAAAGAGGGAGGGAGATGGAGAGAGAGAGAATATGAGCGAGCTAGGGCTTCTAGCTGCTACAAACTCCAGATGCATGTGTCACTTTGTACATCTGGCTTTATCTTGGCACTGAGGAATAGAACCCAGGTCATTAGGCTTTACAGGCAAGTGCCTTAAACACTGAGCCATCTCTCCAGCCCAATCTCTAATTTCTTCATGAACCAAATGAAGACGTTTCTCTACAACTGTCCATGTTCCCCCAAACCACCAGAAATGGTAGCAATTGAAGATCAGCCTACAGAAGATCACAGAGTAGCCTGTCAGGATGCTACTCTGCGGTTAGAAGATGAAAGACTTTTCTACAGTTGACATTCATCCATACACTATCCAACTCGAAGCTACTCTTGAATCCGTATGGACATTTTAACTGAGTTTCGGGCTCGTGAGAAATCTCTTCTGTCTATACAAGAGGAACAAGCCAGGGAGCAGATTCACCCCAAAATACTCTGTGCTCTTTAAATGAATATTTGTTTCTCCTAGAATTCCCCAAACCCTCGCTTCTGTGGCGGTGAGTCAACTGCAAAGGCCCTTTGAGAGTTTGAACTGTCTGTGGAAATGGCTCATCCTTCACTTAAGTGCCTTCAATTCTGCTAGATGCATCTCTGTCTATGAATCATTTCCAAGACCAGGAAGCACAGGCAGGATTTGGGATCCAGGAAGGGATCCTGATGGGCACAACCTTGATTGCATGTTTTCTGTGCTCACCTGAAGGGTATTTCAGGAATGCCTTGAGGATCCTAGAACGTCAAAAGGAAGAGAGAGTGTGGTCATTCCTGGGTGTGAAAACATCCCACCATCATGTGAGTACAACCGCAAGCCGAAGTACACATACTTAAAATGGGGTGTGGTTCCCCAATTTGCTCACTTCCTTTTTCTATACCTCCTATAAGAATAGTCATTTCCAGCCATTTGTGTTCAGTGGTTTAACTTTTAGAGTATTTTTTTATTTTATTCTCTAAATTTGTTATTTAAAAAAAAAACAGAAGTCACTAGTTAATTTAGTGACACACTGTTTGGGGACCATATGTTGCCTCCAATATAATTTTTTTTTCCTTTTAGTATATTCTTAGCAAGAACTAAAAAACAGAATTACAAGAAATACACGTCAGGAGCTTCAAATCTGTAGTCACAGCTGAACATTCATCTTACCCAGTCACCCCCTAAAAAGCAAACCTATGGTTATCAAGGGCTCTGACTGGGGGAGGTTCATGGACTCAGCAACCCCCACCACTTACATGTACAAATAAGTAAACTCTACCCCACAGGGTGGGTGCCTTTCAATACCCAGCCTCCAGACACAAGGACCCCCTCCTGTTTTCACCAATTGTCCACTTTGCATGTTACCTGTTCACCCCTGTGATTTCTCCATATCTCAACGTACATGAACCTGAGTCCTTGCATCTCTCAAACACGGATGCTTGATCCTGAAGAGCCTCCAAATGTGCAGAACCTTCTAGAAAAACTGGACGCCCTGGACACCTCATAGCAGCGCTCTCTTTAAGATTCTAGGCAAACAAAAGAGAAAAAAAGATTTTTTTTGTATCATCTTGTCCAAGAGTATATTTCTGGGAAAAATGATTTCTGCCAACATCAATGGAAATTTCCTCTGGGGCCTTTCTGTTTTCTGTAAGTTTTTAACATGTAGCTACATTAAAACTACAGGGTACAATTCCCAGGATGTCCATAGTTAGGTTATATAGTTCATGGCAGCAGATAAAAGGAGACGAATGAGCTTATCTGGAGACATGAAAAGAAGGCGGGATCTGCTCAGAATTCAGAGAGGGCAATTTGTCATTCTGGGGGGGGGAATGCATTCTTTTGTAGGCTGTTGAATAGCATAATAGGTGATCCAACGGCCCATTCATCTCACAAAAGTGACCATGATTCTGAAATACCAGAGAGAATGAACAAAACTCCATGCAGAGCCGACCCTTACCCCAACCCCCTACAACCAAGTTTGGTCACCTGGTGTTTCGAAGGCAGATCTGGGGGAAATGCTTAATCCCAGGCCAGATTCCAGCAGCCAGGTCTCCTGCCTACCTCCCCCTGACTCCTCCTACAACCCACATACATTGAAAGCTTTTTTTCAAAATAAGCATTTACTTGAAAGAAAGATATGGGGGAGAGGGCATGGAGCACCGGGGCCTTTTAGCACTGCAAATAATTTCCAGACACGTGTCACTTTGTACATCTAGCTTTTCATGGGTACTGGAGAAATTGAACCCCAGGCTGGCAGGCTTTGCAAGCAAAAGCCTTTAACTGTGAGCCCATCCTCACACACACATTGCAACCCACCAGCCTTCCCTCCTCCAGCTACAGTCCACACACATTGCATCCCACCAGACTCTGATGAGCTTGTGAACGGTATCCATGGATTGGATCACAGAGTTAATAACTCTCCAACACAGACCAAAGCTGAAGATACATTACTTTTGGAAACAGCCAGTTCTTCTCGGTTCATTGTCTACCCAAAGAATAGAATGAATAGACAGTGGCAGGTGAACTAACAAGGATTTATTTGTAAAGCGTATGATAACAACTTGAATTAACACTGGACTCCTCGTGGCTGCTGGCTTATCAACCAGAGGGCAAAGGTGATTATAACGAATGCTGGGCAGGCCTCTAGATATGGTCAAGAGTTCTTATTGTGTTACAGCTTAAGGTCCTTGGCAGGCTTTGGGAGACCAAGCAAGTGGAAGCAAGACTCAGAAAAGTGCTTTTCAGAGACAGGTGCAGAAAGCTTCCTGCTATGATCAGGGGTGAATCTGTCCCCAAAGGCTTGGGCAGAAGCTCTTCTCCCTACTGAAGATTCTGAACAGGATGTCCACGCACTTCCCTGGAATCCCCTCTTTTTAGTCTGATGAATCTATGAGCTGTCAAGCTGAGTGCGGGAATACACCAATGAGCTCTGATTGGTCACACAAATGAGGTGAAAATCACAGGGGCCAATCAAGAGGACCTAGCAGCAGGCTAAGCATCCCTGAAGAATGCTGGTTCTCTCCTGTTACCATAGGCCAAGTAGCAAGCACCAACTTTCTGTAAAGCTGGAGGAACATCAGAGCTTGAGGCAGGGGGATTCCTGCTCTTAGGTGCTTGGAAAAGTAGTGAATCATTGGGAAGAGAACTGACTGGATTTTTAAAAAGCAGAAAACAAGGCCATTGGAATCTAGGATTCTCCACCTCCGCTGGCTGCTCATGCTGATTCCAATCTGCCTGTTCCCTTTCCAGTCACAGTTGGGGACAGTCCTTTTCGGTGTCATTAAGAGGAGACAGTGACCTCTCATTTAACAACGTTTTCCTGAGTTGAAAGCAGACAGGATCTTCTCTACTCCCCTTTTGCTCTCTGTCCCTGGCCACCCAGAGTCCCTTCCTTTCTACCAATGGGCTCTTTTCATCTGCTGTGGGCAGAGGGTCATGCTCTGACTGCAAAGGCTTGGGTTTCTTGGGTCACGTGACATCTCAAGCCCCCTTGATTTTCAAGCACAAGACCCGAAGCAAGAATGTTGTCAGTCAATAAATGTTGAATGAATGAATAAATAAATGAGTGTGTAGTCAGGGAAAGGAAGGAAGGCATGCTGGTTACATCTGTGGTGGAATTTCAGATGTGATTAAGAGAAAGAGGCGGTGGGGGGGGCTTCTGATGCCCATTGGGGGTGAGTGGGTACCTGAACTTCAGGGAAGGACCACTCTCTTCCCTGGCAGTCTTGAGATGATGGGTGGGTTCCAGCACGAAGCAGGATGTTCAATCGGGGAACAGCAGGACAGGTTCATTTTTTAAAAAAAATTTTTCCCAGAGACTGGTAGCCCCGACGGATGGCTGCTCTAATCTTGTTATTCTAGCCTGGCAGGGAGGGAAGCAGAGAGGGAAATGGAAAGGCAAGAAGCCAGGCTCTGCAGGCTGCCTGTGAGAGAATGAGATGTCGAGCAGAGGGAATGAATTAATCAAAGCTATCAGACCCTGGTGACCCGGCCCCATTCTTGGTGTGGGGAAGTTTGCCATGGTCTCTGCTTCTCAGGGGAGCACTCTGATGTCACCATGGAGTGTGTGTCCATGTGGGAGACCCTAGTGGGTGTCAATGGACAGCCCTCCCCTTCTGAATGCTACTTGCTTATAACAGGGAGGTCGTGTGTTTTCCCTTCAGGATGTCCTAGAGATCCAGAGGCAAGTTGAGGATGTCCCTGTTCTCTCCTAGAACCCGAGGCTAGAAATTGCCCTACACAGTTGTTCAACAATGCACTGCACAGTGCGCCCTAAGGTCTCTCATTTCACGAGCATCTGTTTAGTAGGTTTGACAGGAGCCAGAGAATGGGCGTTCTCCACAATGCCCTGCAGTATTTATCCATTTTCTGTTGTCATGACACTAAACACAGACTCGTATTGAGTTCTAGCAGGTCTGAGACTGAGGAGCGGGCTTAGCAGGTAAGAGTGTTTGCTGCACCAGCCTAAAGAATTAAGTTTGATCCTCAGCACCCAACTATGAAACCAGGCATGGCTGTGAGTGTCTGTTATCCCAGCTCTAAGGGGGTCAGAGACAGGGGATTCCCTAGAACTCCAGGTCAGCCAATCTAACTGGAAACTGGGGAGCTCCAGGTTCAGTGATGGAGGATACCTGACATCTTCCTCTGGCCTCCACACGCATGCACAGAGAGGCATGAGCATATACATACCTCATACACACACCACACATACTACAGCACACACACACACACACACACACACACACACACACACACTGTCATGGTTTGATCCAGGTGTCCCCCACAAACAAATGAATGTGTTCTGATAGATCGATCCTCAGCTGATGGCAGTTTGGGTTTTACAACCTCTATGAAGCTGTGTTGTTGGGGGCGGGCTTATGGGGTTATAAGCCAGCTTCCCCTTGCCAGTGTTTGGCACACTTTCCTGCCGCTGTTTGCAGTGCTGTGGCAGAGGTGATGTCCACCCCTCTGCTCATGCCATCATTTTCCCTGCCAGGATGGAGTCTCCCCTGAGTCCATAAACCAAATAACCCCATTCCTCCACAAGCTGCTTTTGTTTGGGTTCTTTCTGCGCAGCAACTAGAAAGCTGACTGCAACACACACACACACACACATCTATTGTGACTCACAGTTCAGGTCCAAGATCCGGGAGCTCTATCTGATGGTGGGCTTCTGGATAGTAACATCCCTAGACAATGTCACAGGGCAGTACATGTTAATTTTATGCAGGTTCTGTTCTCCCTCTGCTCATAAAACCACCAGGATTCAGTCCTAGAAACTCTACCCTGCCAGCCTTACCCATTCATGATCACCTGGCACAACCCCACCTCTAGCCACCACAGAGGAATTAAGTTTCTGCATTCTTGTTTTAAGCCCAGAGTTAGTTTTAGGGATCCTAGCCAGAGATTCCCCAGGGACTGCTAGGGCCTCTGGGACCACCCTTTGAGAACTACTGTCCCAGGCTGCCTCACTGACTGGAATCCAGTAGGTTTGACACTTATAGCTTCCCAAGTGGTGCAAAGCTGAGAGCCATGAACCCACACAGCCTCCTATACTATAAAGTGTATGGACTGGAGCGATAGCATAGTGGTTAAAAGCACTTACTTACAAAGCATGACTGCCTGGGTTCGATTCCACACTACTGATGTAAAACCAGATGCATAAAGTGGCCCATGTGGCTAGAATTTATTTGCAGTGGCAGGATGCCCTGGCATGCCCATACAATCTCTATATCTCTAATAAATTAATTAATTAATATTTTTAAAATGTGAACTGAGGCCCAGCAAAGACCTTTGTTGTCCATCAGCTGCCAGATTGAACACCCCATAAGGCCATCTTCCAACAAGGGATGGAAAAGCCAAGTTCATGGTGAGCTCAGGTTTCTCTGAGAATCCCAGAACCTTTCAGGCAGGGTGGCCAGAGTCCTCTGAATTCCAGAACACCCTGCTCAGACATGAGAACCCTGGGGTGTCATTCCCCAAGCATGATGCTGTTCCTTGCACGGTAACATATGTGTGCAACCAACTGAACATCCTTTGTCCTTCCAGAAGTTCTGCCTGTCAGTGTCCCCTTGCAAAGCTCCCATGACCCTCAGCTGCAGGCACGAGATCTTTTGGACTCTAGAACACCCTGTTCATTTATGCACAGTGCTTTTCCTACTGTAACAAGGACCAACTTGTTAAATGAGCACAGCCAGCTTCTGAGGGTATTTCTGCTGTTTGGGGCATCACCTCTGTTGCTATAGGGTAACAGGTGGTGAAGAGACACCGGGGCAGGTGCAACCAAAGAGTAGCATTAGGGAGAAAAACACCTGGAGAAGCAGGTGTGCTAGGGTTCTGGACAATGCAGACATGTGTGGAGAATATTTCTTGAAGGAGGAAGAGAGCCAAGATTCTTCAGGGGCTGGGGAGATAACTCAGTGAGCAAAATGCTTTTCTTGTAAGTGTGGGGCTTGTGTTTGGATTCCTAGCATTCATGTAAAATGCCAGGTGTGGGGGTATGTACCCAAGTATTATACCTGTAATCCCAGCTGGGGAGGTAGAGACAGGAGCATCCTTGGGGCTCACTGAGACCCTTGTCTAATTGAATTGATGACCTCTAGATTCCACTAAACATCTTGTCTCAAAAAAAGGAATATAGGGCTGGAGAGATGGATCAGCAGTTAAGACACTTGCCTGCAAAGCCTAAGGTTGCCTGGGTTCAATTCTCCAGTACCCAGGTAAAGCCAGACTCATAAAATTGCACATGTGTCTGGAGTTTGTTTGCAGTGGCTACAACCCATGGCATGCCCATTCTCTCTCTCTCTCTCTCTCTCTCTCTCTCTCTCTCTCTCTCTCTCTCTCTCTCTCTCTCTCTCCTCTCTCTCTCCTTGCAAATAAAACAAGCATTTAAAAAATAAATGTAGAGACACATCAAATAAGACACCTGATATTGACCTGTTGATCTCTGACCTTCACCTGTACACATGTGCATCTACACACATATGAAAACACATACACAGGTGAAAAAAGTTTTTAAAGAGAGAGAGAGAGATTCCTCAGGAGTTTCTCTGCTGTGAAATGTAATTCTCACTTCCACTCTTCTCTGCTTCAGACAATCTTCATCGGTAAAGCCGCCAGGATATTTTGGAGCTCAGTCTTCTGGTGTTTTTCCTTTGACACCGTGTTGATGTGTGTTCTCAATGGCACCAAGAAGACCCATTCTCACCATCATGGGTCCTGATATTCCCTCCTACTTTGTTATCTCTCTACTTCTGTGTAGTAAATGGCCTTAAGACTCGGTGGTTAAAACAGCAATAAACATAGCTCTCATCTTAAAGGGGGGGGACTCATAATTTATTCTGGAGCCAAATATAAGTGGCCTGGAAGCATAAATGCAGGTTACCCCAAATACCACTTTTAATGGGATAAACAGTCTCAAGAAGTCTTTGTGGTCATAGGACAAAGAAGGTCATAAATCAATATGAAACTTTGGTAGAAACATCAGGTAGACAAGTTACAAGAAAGTGGGGGACTGTCTGCTATAGGGCCAAGGTGATATGTGCAGATAAGCTTAGATTTGGGGGTTGGTGAAAGCTAGGGGTCTGTTTGTACATTCCAAAAAGGACTTTAACTGATAGTCACAAAATGTTAGATCTAACAGAGGTAGACAATAAATGTGTTATCTAGGGGAAGGGGATGGTTCAAGCTAGTCTAAGCTAATTTGGCACTTGACCTGTACTATTCCATCTCTCCACAATCACAGAAATTTTAATCATCCAACCAGCCTATAGGCTGTTTAGCATAAGTCCAACATGTTTTATGGGAGCTTTAGTTCATAACACACTCTTTCTCAAGACTTCTGAGTGAAGCTTTGAAGGTAGACAGGCCCCTGGCCATTGACTGGCCCTTCCAGCTTCCCCAACTACTCCTTGGGTTTTTTTTTGGGGGGGGGCAAACCAATCTCATCACTTCATATGGAGAAGTCAGCCTCGGTTTTCCTCATGTGTAAAATGGAGATGTTATGTCACCTCTCTTATTTCAAGGCTTACACAAGCAAACGGATGAGACAATGTCTTCTATAAAATACAAAACCCAATCCATGGGCAAAACACCCCAGACATCTCCCCTTTTGAGGCCATCCTGAGTAGTTTCTCTCTCTCTCTCTCTCTCTCTCTCTCTCTCTCTCTCTCTTCTTTCACTCTCCTTTCAGCAATTATGTTTGAACCACATACTCTGGATTTAATCTGGACATCCTCACCAATTTTTTTTCTTCTGTTGATGGTCTCATGGAACCAGTTTATAACATCAGAGTAAAAGTCCAACAGGATTTTTCTGTCACTCTCCAGGACATAGGACTAGGTTCCCATGGTGTGTATGTACAGAGCCTGAGCCTTTGGTCCACAGGGAAGGGGTGCTGATCCTGGAGGACCTTAGGTGAGATTGAATATGCCTTTAATCCCAGCACTTGAGAGGCAAGAGGCAGGAGGATTGCTGTCAGTTCAGGCCACCCTGAGACTACATAGTGAATTCCAGGTCAGCTTGGGCTAGAGCGAGATCCTACATTGAAAACCAATAGCAAAATAATAATAATAATAATAATAATAATAATAATAATAATAATAATAATAAAAATAAAATTAGGTTGCTGTCATGGTTTGATCCAGGTGTCCCCCACAAACAAATGAATGTGTTCTGATAGATCGATCCTCAGCTAATGGCAGTTTGGGTTTTACAACCTCGATGAAGCTGTGTTGTTGAGGGCGGGCTTATAGGGTTTTAAACCAGCTTCCCCTTGCCAGTATTTGGCACACCTTCCTGCCTCTATTTCCAGTGCTGTGGCAGAGGTGATGTCCAGCCCTCTGCTCATGCCATCGTTTTCCCTGCCAGAATGGAGTCTCCCCTGGAGTCTATAAGCCAAATAAACCCATTCCTCCACAAGCCGCTTTTGTTTGGGTTCTTTCTGTGCAGCAACTAGGAAATTGACCGTAACAGTTGTCTCTTTTATTCTGCTGAGATTCTTTTGGTAGATGCTGTGGACTCCTGATGGGGATCCCTTTGAGTCCCTTTCATAGTTCTGTGTGCCCAGGTTCAAGGACCTGCATGCTTAGCTTGCCTCTTCCAAATGTTGCCTCCTTTTGGGGCAACTCTTGCAGAGTAGGCAGGTCTTTGGGAGTCTGTAATCTTGGATATTGAGTCTTCTAAAGGTGGAGGAGTATGGTGTTCAGATCTCCCGCAGGGCATGTTGAAGCCTGGGCTTACCTAAAATAATTTTCTCTGTTAACCTGCTTCCCAGCTCCCTCTGGGCTGGCTAAATAAGCCATCTGTGAGTGATCTGCTCTGGGAAACTGGCCTGAAATAGCGTCATTCAGGTTTCCCACCAGATGGCTTGATGTAACAGTTATTTTCTCGCTGCCGAAACAAACACCCAACCAGAAGCAGCTTATGGGAGGAAAAGGTTTATTTCAGGCTTGCAGAATGCAGGGGAAGTTCCATCACGGAGGCAGAAGCTGGCTCACTTCAGCCTCCACAGCATAGAGAGAAAAACCACCAGCAACAAGCACCAACAGCCAGAACTCCATTTACTTTCTAATCACCAAGTAGGGCTGGACTACAAAATCTGTTCCCAGCGACAACTCCTCTCCAGCAAGGCTCTGCCTCCTGGAGACTCCAGTTGCAAACTCAATCTTAATCAAAAATCCCTGAGGGGATTGGAGACATGGCTCAGTGGTTAAGGCACTTGCCTGCAGAGCCTAACAACCTGGGTTTGATTCCCCAGTACCCACATAAAGTCAGATGCACAAAGTGTATAGTCCATTTGCAGAGGCTGGAAGCCCTGGTGTGCCCATTCTTTCTGTCTCTCTTCTGTCTATCTCTCCCTTGGCTTGCAAATTAATTAATTAAAAATCCCTGAGACTATGCGAGACACACATTAAACCATACAGGGCATTGGACAGGGCAAACTTCAGAAAGGAAAGGGGTGGATGAGAACTTTTTCTCATTTCCTTATCTGCCTGCCTTCACCAAGGCCACTATTGGAAGGGGGAAAAAGAAGATTAATTTTCAGTTTACCTTTTCTTTAATGTAACAAACTTCCACTGTTTGAGGCATAATTAGATCTTCTCTTGGATGTGACAGAAGTTAGTGGGAAATGGAAGGGACATATCAAGAAGAGAAAAAAAAAGAAAACATTCCAAGTGAATAATTTAAGATCACATCCATAATTAATGGCATTTGGCAATGCTTCCTCTGGAAGCCTAATCATAGTGGAATGCGCTAATTAGAGACGTTTGGTGCAAATCAGTGTCCAGGTGTGGGAAAGATACCTCTGTTCTCTGCAGCTTTTGGGGTGCACCAGGCTTGTGTCTAGATGGAGGTCTGCGTGCTGTCACCTAGTCTTTGCTTTTTAAAATATTTATTTATTTATTTATTTGAGATAGAGGCAGAGAGAGAGAGGGGGAGAGAGAGACAGAGAGAAAGACACAGAGAGAGACAGACAGAGAGAGAGAGAAAGAGAGAGAATGCATCAGGGCTTCTAGCCACTGCAAACAAACTCCAGATGTATGTGCCACTTTGTGTATCTGGCTTTATGTGAGTACTGAGGAATTGAATCCAGGCCTTCAGGTACCTTTAATCACCCATCCATCCCTTCATCACCGTGTCTGTCTTTGCTTTTTGATAGCATGGACAGGCATGTGGGTGTTTTTGATCATGGGACTCAGCACAGTGGAGGCAGAGAGCTAAACAAGTTCTCCCTGCTGTGGGAACCTGGAGAGTCGGGGGACCTGGGACCTCTAGCACCTGTGCACAGCACACAGAGGATGGTCCTGGTGATCGGTGGCAGAGCCAGGCACTCCTAGGAAAAGTTCTCCCTGTCTAACTTCCCTTTAGCTGTGAGAGGCCCAAAAGAGATTGGAGGGAGGAGGAGAAAGCCTCAGATTAATTGTCTCCTGTTCTCCCCTCCTGAGAGCACACTGATGTGCTCCCATTATTCAAGAGACAGGACTTAGGGATGGAGAGATGGCTCAATAGTTAAGGCATTAGCCTGCAAAGCAGAAGGACCCGAGTTTGATTCCCCAGTACCCATGTAAAGCCAGATGCACAAGGTGGCCCATGTGTCTGGAGTTCATTTGCAGTGGCTGGAGGCCCTGGTGTGCCCATTTCTCTCTCTCTCTCTCTCTCTCTCTCTCTCTCTCTCTCTGTGTGTGTGTGTGTGTGTGCCTCTTTCTCTCTCTCTCAAATAAATAAATATTAAGAGGGGGGCTTAGATTCCAGTTACTGCTGGAGGGACAAGCCTGTACCCACAGACCTCTCTGTTTGACTCCAGTGACCGAGGCTTATACCTACCTTCACCAGCCTAGTCCACAGCATTCACTCCCTGTGGACTGTGGTTCAGGCTCTGTCCCTACCTGTGCAAGTTACTCTTTGTTAAAGGTTACTCGATCAATCCTAATGATCGATCCTCAGCTGATAGCAGTTTGGGTTTTACAATCTTGCTGGAGCTGTGTTGTTGGGGATGGGTTTATGGGGGTTATAAGCCAGCTTCCCCTTGTCAGTATTTGGCACACCTTCCTGCCACTGTTTGCAGTGCTGTGGCAGAGGTGATGTCCACCCCTCTGCTCACGCCATCGTTTTCCCTGCCAGGATGGAGTCTCCCCTCGAGTCTGTAAGCCAAATAAACCCATTCCTCCACAAGCCGCTTTTGTTTGGGTTCTTTCTGAGTAGCAACTAGAAAGCTGACCGCAATACCAGTTCTGCTAGTGCCTGGATCATAGATTTTCAGCCTCCAGAACTGAGAGAATGCAAATGTCTGTTGCTTAAAACACTCAGTCTGTGGTGTGTGTCTTGGAAGGTGGGTAAATCATGTCAATTCTCACACCCTTAGTGTCTGTAAAACAGGAGGTGGTGGCTAGCTAGCAACATGCCCCATGCTGTTCTCTTTCAGTTATAACTTCTATGGCTGACTGAGTGGTAGAGCCCATTCCTTACCTAATCTCTCTCTCTCTCTCTCTCTGTATACTTGTGCACATGTACATATGCATATGGAGGCTACAAGTTAACACAGATGTTTTCCAGTTGATTACTTTCCTCTTATTTTTCTGAGACAGGGTCTCTCACTTCAAGTCAGAGCTCACTGATTGGGTGAGTTTAGCTAGTCATCTTTCTCTGAGTCACTCCTGTCTCTGCCTCTCACACATTGGGATTATAGCATAGGAGCTTTGCATTACAGATTATAGCTCTGCATTGGGATATACATTGGGATCATAGCATAATCATTGGGGTTATGGCTGTCATATCCATCCAGCATTAAGTAGGTGCTGGGAATTGCTAGAGCCATCTCCCTAGGAACACCTTTTTATTATTTATTTCTTTTTTTTCTTTATTATCCATAATTAGATGCATTGAATGAGCACATTATGTGTTGGTATCCCCATTTCCCCAATTTTCCTCTTCCCTGTCCCCAATCAGCTGGATATCCTCCTCTGTGGGCAGTCTGGATCAGTCCATGGGGTAGGGGATTATGGTTAGCCTAGGAGTCAACCCGGTTCCAACCCCCTTTGCAGGTTCTTACTGAGGGGAGCAATGTCTCTGGACATTCTCCCCACCATGGCTCTTACAATCTTTTTTTTTTAAATTTATTGTCCATAATGAGTTACAACATTTAGTGGGCAAACAATGAGTTGTTATCGCCAATTCCCCGCTGCCCTCCCCTCCCCCCTCCACTGGATAACCTCCTTTATGGGTCGTCTGGATCAGTCCTTGTGACAGGGGAACATGGATAGCCTAGTATTCAGACAGGTTCTCCTGGCCATGCCTCTGGATAATCTCCTCC
>PVHP010043475.1:0-14539 GCA_004024765.1 Zapus hudsonius
CCCATAGGAAGTGGATCAATGCCTTTAAATATTTGAAAAATCTTCATGGGAAAGAGGAATTACATTCATTTTCTCTGACCCCTGACATCAAAACTCAGCTCAATGAGTAGCAACTATGATAAGGGAGACATTAGCTAAATATGAAATGTCTTCTTCAACAGAAAGAGTTGTCTTGGCATTGGAAGTTTTCAAGAAAGGGCAGGCTTGCTGAGATAACATTTGTTCAGGGGCCTGGGAGAGGTTATTTTATTCTCCCATTTCTGAGTATGTCTTTGTCCAAGCAAATGGCAACAGCTTGAAATATTCTCTTTGTCTTTCACAGTCTCCAAGGGGAAAAGTCATAGAATCTGGAGCTTATAAATGTTTTGGGTTGCGTGGACAGTTGCAAATTTAGTTGAAGGAACTGAGATCCTGAGTGGTGACATGATCTTCTCAAGGTCACATTCTAATTTGTGACAGAGCAGGAACTGAATTTCACTCTTCTAGTTTCTAAGTGTAATTTTCTTTGCCACACACCACATTATCACTTATACTGATTATAAAAACGACCCCTGAAAGTATAGTCTTACATTATCATTTATACTCTGAAATTTCTCCCTTGCATCAGAACTTCTGTTCTTCACTGTGCCTTTGAATTCCAGTTTTCTGGGATTCTTTGCTAGAGTGATGAGTGTTGGCCAGTTTTCTTGGCAATGAGAAGTCCTTTGTTCCTCTGAGCTGTTCTCCTCTGCCGCAATGGGACAATGTCCATTTCACGTTTTCACTCATCTGACATTAACAGCAATTTGTAAGAATGAAAGGCAACCTTAGTACTTACCACTGTTTGGAGTCATTTCTCAAACGCGTGCTTTGAGATCAAGGTAGAGGTCTGGCGCCCACATGCCTGTCGTGTTCATGCAGGTGTCTTCTCTCAGGGATCAGATAACTGATCATTTTGTGGCTGATTGAAGGCATTATTCTTACCTAGCAAAACTGTGGCCAGGTGGACAAGTCATAGGGGTCTAGAGCTAAATGGCACCTTTGTCCGTGGCATTTTTACCATCTACTCTGTGACTTGGGTTTCAGCACCCGTACTGCCATTCCACTCCCCTGGAACTGAGTTCTTTAAACATGCAATGGATACCTCTGTGTATACAACCAGAAATTGACACACTCTAAATTTCCTCCATCCCCTTGTTTATCTAGCTGGACAGATCCTTTTCTATTTAAAATATTCAGGATAATTAAAAACCATGAGTTACTCTTTGACTATTCTGAAACCGAATTATTTTGCCTTGTTTTTAAACAAGGAAGGAGTCAGCGACAATATTTGATCAGCTTTTTTTTTTAAACCTAATGCAGGAAACTTGCCTAGGTGGTGAAACCCTGCACAACCGCTTGAGGGCAGGAGAGTCTAAAGAATGGAAAGAGCAACAGCCAGGAAAACAAACCCCTCTTTGTTCACAAGGAGGCCAAATCACCAAGTGATCCGCAAACCTGGCTACCCTGGAACAATAGAGGCGCACTGTGCAGAATGCAGCCAGAGGTACCAGACCATCTGTAACAAGGCAGCGGGCTTCTGGGCCTGAGATTTACAAGTTGTGATCTTTGGCAAGTCCATTCATCTCTCTGAATTTCAGTTTTTTTCCTCTGTGAAAGTGGGCTTGGTCTTGTCCATCACTCAGGCATACTGGAGACTTAAACAAAACAGCACCTGTGTTGGTCTCCCTCCAGCTGTCCCTCATCAGGGAGCCAACACGAGTGTTCTCCTCTGTCTCGTTTGCTATTTTGCCACTGGCTCCTAGATAGCCCCCTCTATCTATGTACTATTTCTTTCCAAGTTTATTTCCTCCTTTGACTACAGCCCTTTGTAGAAAACTGCTGTGTATCTTTCCAAGGACTGGAGGGATCTTAAGCATCTATGTCTTTTCTGCTTTCTTCATACTTTCCCTTTCTTCATTTCTATAGGTCATTGAGCCAAGCCCCAGGGTAGGCATGAGGGAAGACGAGGTCCCTGCTTGCAAGACTTTGCAGATGAAATAACACTATGGCCCAAACTAGTAGCATGAGCTGAGTGTGGCGGTGGACATACCTTGTCCCAGCTACTCAGGAGATAGCTCGAGCCCAGGAGTTGGAGCAAGACTCTCAACTGACCAACTAACCCACCAACCAACCCACCCTAGTACCAGCATAACAGTTACCTGATAAACACCTGCCCTGACAGAGATCAGCTAAGGCCTCATGCTGGAGAAGGGGAAGAAAAGGCATACCTCATGGGGTACATGTTGGAATTCAGACAATTATACAAGAATATACAAATATTCTTATTTTTCACTTCATTGAGAATGAGGGAGTGAAAAAGATTTCAAAGTTATGATAAAATTACAGGAAGGTAAGAGAAAAGTGGAATTGTGTTAACTCAGTTATATGAGAAAGACGCAGTTGGGTACCAAGAGCTGGCCATCGGGCGAGATGGAGCTGGTGTCGTCACTTCCCTGGGTGGGGGTGTGGGTAAGAGACCACACTGTGCTATGCAATGAGACAGGAAATGGTTTGTCACAGGTTAAAGGCAGTGGCTGGCATTCAAGGAAGCCCAAGGAAACAGCAGCCTTTCCTAAGATTGGGCCCATCTTTGTGTTTGTTTTTTTCTCCTTCACTAGCCTTCCACAGTAAGGACAAGTCTTAAAGGAAGGGCCTGTGAACCCAGGGAAACAACCTGATGTTTGTTTCAGGCACCTGCTGGGGATTTGAACTCGGGTCCTTATGCTTTCACAGCAAACACTTTGCCCACGGAGCCATCTCAGTTGTTTTTTTTTTTAAGAGTTCATATGTATTACTTTTTTTCATCACGGTGACGTAACACCTGATGGACGCCACTTAAGGGAGGAAGGATTTATTTTGGCTCACAGTTTTCAGGGCCACAGTCCACAGCACCAGGCGAGGTGTCTTGGCTGCGTTAGCAAGAGTGTGACAGGAAACCTACACAGCAGGGAGGGACCAGAGAGGGCACAGCCTTCAGAGTCCCTCTCCTTCAGCCCAACCCCATTTCCTACAGGCTCCATAGCCTTCAGAACAGTGCCCACCTGATGACAGAGGGCTTAAAACACAAGCCTGTGGGAGACATTTCTCATTCAAGCCATCACACCTGTAATTTATAAATAATACATTATGGGATGTAGTATTTATAAATTTATGTCTTATTTATAGTAATAATAGTAATTATTATTATTACTTTCATTTTTTCGAGGTAGGGTCTCACTCTAGCCCAGGCTGACCTGGAATTCACTACGTAGTATCTGGATGGCCTCAAACTCACAGCAATCCAACTATTTCTGCCTCCTGAGTGCTGGGACTATAGGCATGTACCACCACTCCTGGCTCTATAATTATTATTTTGATATTTGAGACAGGGTCTTAGTATATACCCCAGGCCTACCTTGAACTCATGATCCTTCTACCTCAGCTCAAAGAGTTCTGGAATTCTAGCTGTGAGCTACTATGCTTTGCTAAGGGCATCTTAGCTCAACCACTAGGAGCGATATGGAACAGTGAGGTTATATATTGAGACTGGACTTTTTGGAGCCCATAAACCTGAGGAAGGCTTCTATCCAGTCTGGTCATCCCAAAGTTGCTAAATCTCTTCAGAGCTGGGAGTGGATCTGGGCATGGAAACATCCCAGAAGAACAAGGGCAAAAGCAGCCCGAAAGGTGTCTGGAACTCCTCTTCCTTCCTACCACCTTTGAACTTGACCTGTGCAGCAGAAGAAGGAGCCTCCTGGGAGCAGAGACAGCTACAGGGCTTGTTGTGCCATCAGCAGAAGAGGTACAGTGACCCCGGATAACCACATAATAATGCCATTTCTCTTCTGCTCTCTGAATCTGGCAAGTTCTCCCGAGATCAACCCTCACCTGCCTCAGATGAGGGAGGGAGTTCTGGCAAACATTCTGAGCTGATGTCCAAGCCCTTGTAATGACTGAATTTCAGTTGTTCCTCCCATGAACATTAAGTAGAAGCTCCCACAGTGTACACTCCATTATTATAGAGTGAGGAAATGGTTTAAAAATAAGATTGAGCTCTAGAAAGTGTTTTTGTCCTACAAATAATTCGGGTTCATTACAGTGTTTTCCTTCTCCTTTCCTGTGCCCCATTATGTCCTCCCAACTTAGCCTCCTTTCTGCTTTCAGACAACATATTTGCTCGGGTCATATCCCCTTGTCCTCACCTCCCGTTCCCCTCTCGTGGTCTCCTATCTGGAATCATAGCCCAGACTCACTCTCACATCCCGATATTTACATACATACAAATATTCAAGGTTAGGACCCCCACACGAGAGAGAACAAGTGATCTTCATCTTTCTGGGCATGGATAATGGGGTTGGACAAGTGATACTAATAGTGAGTTTGAGTTGGTTTCTAACATCCTGGTGATCTCACTTCTGCAGGTTTGGAAGCATGTGGAAGCCAGGAGGTGTTTGTCAGTAAGTTGTGGAATGGTAAAGAGTGGAGAGCAATCGGCTGCTTGCCAGTCAGGAGGTTGTGGGGTGGTCCTGGGTCTGTGACAACTTAGCAGTAGGACCTCGGGGTGCATCAGGCCAGCTCTGTGGCCTCTGCTTGGTCTGATGGAGTCAGACCAAGTATCTCTAGGTAGCCTTTTGCTCAGAAGCCTTTTGGTTCTATGAGTTTATTGGATTGCCTTCCGGAGAGACGGGAGACCGGCTTACCAACGGGGTGCTTGATAATGGATGGAGCACGAGCTAGAGACTGATGACCATTCAGCAGAACCACACTGGGAAGGTGGGTGGAGGGTCTTAGGACCCAGCAGTGCATGCAAGGACCAGAGCTGCTTGATAAGGGAGGGAAGGTAGGTACAGAAAGGGACACTCAGGGGGAGCTCAGGGCCATTTTTGCCTGCTTGAAATTGTCCCTCAGGCTCGCTCTGTCCAATAAAGCCCCTCCTGACTGGGTCTGAATCTGGTTTCTGTTGAGTCTGGCTTTTGAGGGAGCTAATTCTCCCCTGAAATTGAACTCTCTGTCCCATGGCAAGTGGCAGTATCATAGCAAGTCCCTCGCCTTGCAAATCTCTCTCCCTACTGTTTCTTAGGATGGTCCAATTTTGCCAGTCCCTTCCTAGGTATTTGCTATTAGAAGTGAGCTTGGCCAATGGCTCTGAAGTTTTAGGACCTGATGAAAAAGCGGCAGGAACTATTCCCTTCACCTTTCAATTAATTAATCAACAATTTCTTACGTCCATTTCGAAAGAAAGAGAATGAAAGATAAAGACACGGTGAAGGTTAAGAGCTATGGCAAACTTATATTTTTCTTGATGAAGTGATCTTTTTCCTACCTATAACCCATTCTGGCCGTGAGCCAGGACCTCAGAGGTAGAAAGTTTGATTCAGACTAAATGCATGTACAACTTAAAATGAACCACGACGTGTTCATGGATTATCTACCACATTATTTTTCTGAATTAGAGACTGGTAGGGTCCCGACACAGAACACAGGAGTCCTGACAGTGTTCATAAAGAACAACCCATCTTTTTGGAAGTAGAATCCAAATTCGGCTCATCACAGGTGTCTCTGATGGTTTCTATTGATTGTGGTCTTGACCGGACCTACAATCACCCAGGAAGCCAGCCTCTACCCTTGGGAGGAATTACCTCGATCAGGTGAGCCTTTGGCAGCCTGTGGGGTTAAATGAGATGGGGAGACCCACATTTGATTACGTGTTAGCACCATCCCATGGCTGTTTATGTGTGTGCTAGGGATTGAACTAAGGCCCTCTCAGACCCTCATGCTTGGACGGCAAGCACTGGTCCTTACTGAGCCATCTCCCCAACCTCGATGATATATATATATATATGTATATATAATTTATTTAATATAATATATTTAAATATATATATTTAAATAATTGTTGTCTGAATGAACACATTTAGATTGCTGGGTCTTGATCAAATTCCTTGAGTCCTTACTTTTACAGCACAGCGCTGGTTTCTTGCTCCTTTCCCTCTGAGCAACTGTCTGACAGTTGGGGCTCTAAAAGGGCTTTACAGGTGCAGGACTAAAGAAAAAAGTTATGCCCCCTTTTTCCCCTATAAAATACCACTTTACTCTATGCCTTTCCATCATCTCATGTAGCTTTCCAAAATACGAAACGCTCACATAAAGACACACCACACACAATATGCCAAGTGGGTCGGAGAGCGATGGAGAGTTTGATCATTAACCAGGGCTCTGTGGAGGAATTAAGTTGTTTAACTCATAGCTCCAGGCCTGCTGAAATAGGTAGTATTTCATTTCAGTCCTTTGTGGGATCCAGGCTGCCAATATCTGGGCTTTGAAGTGGTTTTCCCTCCTATGATGTAACTGGATTCCCCTGCTGGGTCTGAGGAGGCATTTCTCATCCTCTCCTTCTGCCCAGCTCCAGTGATTTTCCAGTGGTGGATCTCACTGCGCTGCCCCCCCCCATTCCATCCATCCTTCCACCAAATCCATACTTCCTCAGCAGATAATCTGAGAAATGAAGATTATGGTTCCTGCTGCCTGTATGTATGCTTGTATGCATGAGCAGTAGGTGTAGTAAATTCCTATTAGATTTTTTTGTTGTTATTTCTTTTCTTTCTGTTTATGTTCTTTTGGGAGTGTGTCCACACGATGCATGTGGACCTAGGGTTTCCTCCTCTATTGCTCTTCTGCTTTGTTTTCTTGCCAGAGAGTCTCGCACTGAGCCTAGAGCTGTCTCAGAGAGTCCCAGCAATCCTCCTGTCTGCTTCCTTCAGGGCTGGGGTGACAGGCGATTTTTAGGTGGGTTGGGGATAGAATTCGGACCCTCATGCTTGCATTGAAAGTGCTCTTATCCACTGAGCCATCTCCCCAGTCTTTCTTTCTTTCTTTCTTTCTTTCTTTCTTTCTTTCTTCCTTCCTTCCTTCCTTCCTTCCTTCCTTCCTTCCTTCCTTCCTTCCTTCCTTCCTTCCTTCCTTTCTTTCTTTCTTTCTTTCTTTCTTTCTTTCTTTCTTTCTTTGACAGGCTTTTTTTTAATGCAGCCCAGGGTGGCTTGAACTTGCACTATTTCTGCCTCCTCTTCCTGAGTGCTGGGATTACAGGCATTTACCACACACTCTGCTCAATGTCATATCTGATCTTTTCTTTGCTTGGTAATCTATTTATTTATTTTTTACTTTGTATTGACAATTTCATACATGTACATTATAATGTATTCTGATCATAATCCCTTCCCATTACTTTCTTTGATACCTTCATCTCCTTCCATTGAACAACTTGCTTCCGACTATTTCTTAAAGATATTTTATTTATTTGAGAGAGAGAGAGAGAGAGAAAGAGAGATAGAGGCAGACAGAGAGAGAATGGGCACACCAGGGCCTCCAGCCACTACAAATGAACTTCAGACACATGCACCACCTTGTGCATCTGGATTTACATGGGCACTGGGGAATTGAACTCAGGTCCTTCTGCTTTGTAGGCAAACACCTTAACTGCTAAGCCATCTCTCCAGCCCTCCTCTTCTATTTTGATGTCATTTTTTTGCCTTTCTCTATCATCCATGAGACACATGGATGAGCCCATTATGGTGGAGGTCTAGTGCAGTAATGACAGTCGCTGTGAGGCCATGAATACCACAGCCAGCTCATGTACAGAAGACAGAATTCCCCAGTACTCCTTCCCACCTTCTGGCTCTGACATTCTTTCTGCCTTCTCTTCTGCGATGTTCCCTGAGCCTCGGAGGGCGTGTCAGAGATGTCACACTTGGTGCTGAGTACTCACCTGTCACTTCTCAGCACTTGGCTGAGTTTTGTGTCTTTCTAGTAGTTACCCCCATCTTTCAAAAGAAGCTTCTCAGGGGCTGGAGAGATGGCTCAACGGTTAAGGCACTTGCCTCAAAAGAAGCTTCTGTGACCAAAAGTGAGAACAATGTGAGTTTATGGGCATGAACATCAATATTTAAAGGGCAATTTGTTGAGTTTCCCTGAATTTGACTTTCTTAATTGAGGTTATATATAAGAACGACTCCACTAATCACAATCATGCATGTGTGTATATATACATATATATAGACATATATGAATGTGTATTATATATATATTATGTCCTCTATGTGTAAATATATGTTCTGTTTCACACTAGCATAGGGCTTGACTATTTAGTTTCCTCTAGACAAAATTTTTCTGGTTGATTTTTTGAAAAAAAAAAGACTGCTTTATTGTTTGGAATTGTGGGATATCTTCACTCCAGTGTCATCCCAGGAGATAAAGACTTGGTCTGTCTTCTGTCCATGCTTCACATTCCCTTTGAACAAAGCCATTCCATTAGAGAGCTGTGTGCTTGTGATATGCTTGGCCACCATAGCATTGTCTCCAGCCTGAAGTGAGAGATATTTCAGGGGACAATCACGTGGCGCAAGTTCATTCTAAGGAAGGTTTTGAAAACATTATCCTACATCCGATGATGCCCTGTTCCCAGGACAACAGTGACAAAAACAAAAGCAACAAGGAACTCAAGATTGTCTCATGCTCACATGCCTCTCCTGTCTCTGAGAAAAAAAAAAACGGCTTCAGAGTGGATTAAAACCAAATCTCACTGGAGTGATCCCACACTATTTTGAAATTTATCATTGTTTTTGTACATGTGATTTTGATCTTAAAGCAAGTGTGGCATATCTTGGAACTTGCGCTCATGGCACATTCTTTCATCTAAGATTCTTTGGCTGAGTTCAGAATCATGGCCTTAATTCACTGCACTTGACCTATGACTGCTCAGTTGTTTTGCCATTTCTAAAATAGGTTGGGGTTTAATTGAAAATGGTTTGCCATTTGGAGTTAACTTTTATTTCTTCTACTGACACCATCATTCTATTTCTCCTCACACTGGATGGCAGAAGTTGCTTGTGAAAATGTCCAGTGTTCTGGTCAGGATGTGTTGCTTCTGGAACTAGGGTGCAGGGGGAGTGCTAACTCAGACGCTGACAATTAACTTGGATGTCTGCCCTGGTGAACGTGTGGCTCAGGGGAGGGTCTGTGGTGCTGAACCTGAAGCCCAACACGTTTTCCTTTTTAAAAAACTATTTTATTTATTTATTTGAGATGAGAGAGAGAGAGAGAGAGAGAGAGAGAGAGAGAGAGAGAGAGAGAGAGAGAGAGAGAATGTTGAATGGTCATGCCAGGGTCTCCAGCCATTGCAAACAAACTCCAGACACATGTGCCACCTAATGCATTTGGCTTTATGTACATATTGGGGAATCAAACTCAGGTCCTTCTGCTTTATAGGCAGGCTCCTTAAGCCTTTTCTCCAGCACCCCCAACACGTTTTTCTATCTTTATCCTGGTGCCCAAGACAGTGTGTGTGTGTGTGTGTGTGTGTGTGTGTGTGTGTGTGTGTGTGTGTGTGTGTTGGGGTGCTGAGAACTTCAGGGACAGAAAAAGAGAGAGAACACCTTCCGTTTCCCTTTTGTTGACCCAACCAAAATCACATTTCCTAAACCACAAGAGAGGAGAATATACAATCTGTTGGGGACCTTGGATCGACCTGTCTCTGATAGCTTCAGAAGGTGACAATCTGCCATTTTGGAGGTCCCTCTCATCTGTGTTGGTGACTGCCAGGTGAGCAGGGCTTCTGCTTGGCCTCTGCCCACACTCTGCTTTCAAGATAGTGTCAGTTGTTTGGTCTGTAGAGCAAAGAAGCATGAAAACTGAACAGACTCACACAGCTTCCTTCGAGATGATTTTATATTGGGTAAGTTCTTTAATCTCCCTAGGTTGTAGTCAGCTCCATGTTGCTGGGACGGACATCCAAACCAGACACAGTTTATAGGAGGCAGGGGTTTATTTCAAGCTTACAGATCCATGGTAATTTCTATCATGGTGGAAGCAGCTGTTCCCATACATCCAAAGCAGAAACAACCAAACAGCCCTAAAAATCAAAAGCAGCAGCAGAGACCCCACCAGGGCTCACACTGCTCTCTGAGCTGGAATTCAGATCTCCTCAAGCCAGGTAGGATCCAGGTTCCATTCACTCTAGTAGTAACTTTCCTCGTCTGTGAGATGTGCTAACAACAGTCCTTCGTTAGTGTAACTTTGAGGATGAAGGAGATGATGATAGTATAAACCATTGGGCACATAAGTGTATAATGAATGTCAATTGTCATCTTTTGATTGAATTACTTTCTATGACTTGTTTTTTTTAATGGTATACTTTTCATTGGCAATTTTAATATGTCCCTCCCCATGCCTTTTCTTCTTTTTCAGCTAATTCTTTTTCTGGTTTGCTGTATTTTTTCCCCTTCCTCCATCATCTGTGAGAAATGCCGGTGAACTCATTATTGTACAACAGCCACTATGAGGTCATGAATGCAATGGCTACTTCATGTCCAAAAGGCAGCATTCCACAGCACTCCTCCCCATCCTCTGGCTTTGCATTCTTTCAGCTATCTCTTCTGCAATGTTTGCCTTAGTGAGTGTGATAAACATGTCTTGTTTGTTGTTGAGCGCTTACCTGTCCATCACTTCTCACTTCTTCTCATCACTGCTTTGAGTCTTGGGTCTGCCCTGTGGTATAATTTAGTTTTTTTCTTTTTTCTTTGTAGGAGATGAGATCTTGCTATGCTGCCCAGGCTGGCCTCCAACTCCTGGACTCAAGCAGTCTCTTTTCTTCAGTCTGTAAATATGTAGGATTATATAAGCATGCTCCATGCCTGGCTTTAGCTTCAGTTTCATAATTTATGAAATGATAGGTACATTTGTGTAAAGTAATTATAAAGTTTCTGGTAGCCTTCAAAGCTTGGAAATGTGTGTACTGGGTCTGCAATGCCTATGTGACACACACACATGCACACACTATACATATTCATGGTGTGGTACTGGTGATTGAACCCAGAGTCTTCCACATGCTAAGCACATGCTCTACTATAGAGCTACCCCCAGCCCTATGTTGTTCTCATATCACTTGTAAGCTCACACACGGCTGTGCACACAATAGTTAGTTATGTGCTTGTTAAATGCTTGTTGAGTTCTTGATGAATGGAAACCATCCGGGGCTCTGCTTCTAACATGATTTATTTTACATATAAGGAGGTGATGAAGGTTTAAGTGATATATTATGTTTTCCTCTCTTGTTCGTTCATTTAAAATTATTTTTAAAATAATGAACATTTATGGGCCATACTCCTTACTGTAGCCTAGGAACTGAGCCAAAGGCCAGCAGGGAGAGAAATTAAGGTACAAAATGACTTATACCCTCAAGGACCTGACTTCTGAGTGAGGAGATGGATCAGTGTAAGATAGTGTCACACACCCCAAGTCTGCAGGATCCCATTAAAGCCATAGTAGATGAGGTTGTCCATCAGGCAGTGGGAAGCCACCTGGTGCAGCTAAGACATATAGAGTACTCAGTGCTTGTAGGGGGTGATGGGACCTGAGGGCACTTAAACACATTTTCTAGGTCTAACTTATACATGAACTGGGTGTGACTGTATACATTTATAACCTCTGCACTAGGGTGGCTGAGGTAGGAAGACTGCAAGTTCAAGGCCAGCCTGGGCTACCCAGTGAGACCCAGTGTCCAAATACAAAAATCCCAAAACAAAACAAAAGAGTGTATAGGCTGTCACAACAGCCACATTAGAATTCTAGTGTGTACCAAAGTCTATATTTTTTATAATAAAAATATAGTGGCTTTAAGAATTTGTTCTAAAAATTCTCTATGATAGAGTGACAATAGCAGCAATTGTATTATGTATGATGTTCATAGTATTCAAATATTACCTCACTTGATTGATCATTTGAAGGGTGTATTTAATAGCTGAGCATTGTGGCTCTGGCCTCTTGGGTGGCTGAGGCAGGAAGATCACTGCAAGTTTGAGGCTATCCTGGGCTACAGAGTGAGACCCAGCCTCAAACAACAACAGCAAAACACTCTTTCATTTAATGAGCCCAAGTAGTTGACCAGGTACTGTGCTGGACACCTGAGGTTCATTATCTCATTTGTTCCTAATTAGAACCCTTTCTACAAGGACCTTATCTACCAATAAGAGTTGTCAAGTCTGAGAGAGCCGGATTAAGTTGTATGAGAGCAGAGACCTTGTCTGTCCATCTGTCCATTGAATTTCCAGTGTCTGACATGGTGCCTGATCATACATAGGAGCTCAGTTCTATTTATTGATGGATAAAAAAACACTGTGACTTGTTCACTATGGCCTGACCAGTAAGCGCTGGAGCCAAGTACAAAGATAACTGATTGTCGCCGTCTGGATTTCGTAGAATCAAGGTTAAGGTGCGAGAGAATGAAGCTCAGCCTGTGTCCGCTGATCATTGCTGGGAAGGAATGAAGTGATTCTCTTTTATCCAATATGTTGATGACTTGAGTGAAAGCAACCTTAGTTGAAAGCAGGTGACAGAGAACAGCTGCTGCCCCTTTATCAGAAGCATGGTGTGAGAAAAACAACTAGGTTCCCCGTTGAACACATCATTCTTGCTTTTTTTATACTGACCAGTGCCTTTCAGCTTTTGTGGTGGCTTAGAGGGACTCAAAGGAGCTGCTTTCCTTTTGTGCTGTGTCTTATAGACACAAGAAGATTTCAAGGGGCCCAATAAATGTGCTGTGTTTCAGAGACATTGTCCTTCTGATTCATGGTTTGATCAAATATACTTTAGTCAAAGATCTTCTATTATTATTTCAGCTTCTGGTTTTAGAGGTTGTTTTGATCATGGAAAGATCATCAAACTTTTGAGAAATTGACGTTCTAAATAACTTTTTGAGAGATCTTTGAGGTATACTTGTTTAGTGTGTGTGTGTGTGTGTGTGTGTGTGTGTGCGCGCGCGCGCGCGTGTGTGTGTGTGTGTGTGTGTGTGTGTGTGTGTGTGTGTGTGTACCATGACATGCCTGTGGAAGTCAGAGAATAACTTTTTAAAAATCATATCCTTATTATCCATAATTAGATACACTGAATGATCAAATAATATGTTAGTATCTCCAATTCCCTGATATCCCTCCTCCCTGTCCCCAATTAGCTCGATATCCTCCTCTGTAGGCAAACTGGATCAGTCTATGGGGTACAAAGAGGCTACTCACAACAGAGAGTAACTTTTGGGCTGATCTTCACCGTCCACTTTGAGGCAGGATTTCTCAACAACTCTGAACTTCTGGGATACTCACCTGTCTCTGCACTGGAATTACAGAGGTTTACCACAGCTATTGGCTTTTACAAGAGTTCTGGAGATCTGAATTCAGGTACTCAGAGTTGTGTGGTGAGAAATTTATCCACTGAGCCATACTCCTATCCTCTGAGACGTTTGAGTTTTAAAGAGAGTTTTCACTCCCTTAAAAATGATGCTCTCGGGAACTGAGCGGAAGAGGGGGCGGAAAGATTGTGAGAGCCGTGGTGGGGGAGATGGTCCAGAGGCATGGCACCCATCAGTAACAACTCACTTGGGCCAGGAAGACCAGGCTGAGTACTAGGATATCCAGGATCCCTTGCCACAAGGACTAATACAGACAGCCCACGGAGGAGGCTATCCAACTGATCAGGGAGGGGGAAGGGGGGAATTGGAGAATTTGGGATAACAACTCATGGTTTGCCCACTAAATAATGTAACTCATTATGGACAATAAATTTATATTTAAAAAAAATGATGCTCTCCTCGATGGACTAATTCAGCCTGATGTTACTAATGTTTACTATAGGTCAGATACTGTGGTGGATGCTGAGGACAGAGGACACAAAGTTGGTGAGACATAACTCTTGCTTTCAGAGATGAGAGGTGCAGACAAACTTGTGGGAAAATTACTGTACTTGTTGAGTGTGACACCCTCGGCAGGGGAACATGGAGCAGTCTATGGATGCAAAAAAGAAGCAGAAACAGAGGTCATTGATGGCTTCTCAGCCTCAGTAAGTGGAGGATACTTGCCAAGGGAGAGGAGAAGGCCCTGTGTGTGTGACATAGTGCATCTGCTGGGTACGAATGGGTGAGTGGCGGCTCTCTGAGCGCTCTACCTCATTACTTTGATCACTCGACAGTTCCCCAGATTGTACAGCCAGATTTAGCACTGTGTATTATTATGATCTGTTTCATATACACCAGCTGCAAGAACCCAGGTCCTAATTGACCAAGATGAATTTCAGGTGGAGAAGCTGATGTCTACCCTTTCTCCCTCCAGGGCAGGTCCCCTGAATGTGTGTATCTTGCCTGCTTGCCCTGGGTGTAGGCACTCAGGTGCTAATTTGTCTTTGCCCTTGGTCTTTACTTTGTGATATTACTCATTCTTCATGCTGTGACTTCTTCCCTTTGATTCTCATTTTAGTTCAACCCCAAATCAATATGGTCTCGAGTTATGCTAAGAACGTGCTAAAAGGATCATTATGTATCTAAGTACAAAGGCTAAACTGATCATCTCATCCATAACTAGATAGAGAGGAAACCCTCCTGGGAGATGACTCAGTGATAAAGTGGGCACTGTACATGCATGAGGACCTGACTTCAATCCCAAGAGCCAACATAAAAAGCCACACCTGGAATAAACCATTTTCTCCCCCCCAAATCCAGGTG
>PVHP010043476.1:0-14523 GCA_004024765.1 Zapus hudsonius
CCCCCTCACTGGGTCCCGCTCTTTCCCCTCCCCTACTGGGTCCTGCTCCTTCCCCTCACTGGGTCCTACTCCTTCCCCTCCCCCACTGGGTCCTGCTCCTCCCCGCCCCCCACCACTGGTGCCCACAGCCTGGCTGGCAGAGAGTCCTCCTTGGGTCTTCAAACCCCAAACTCCAATTGAGGGCCATTGGCACAGGCTCCTGAAGTACCTTCTTGTCTACATGTTCCTTCCTTCCTGCACCCATGCTTCTGGCTGAAGACGCTGCACTTACCAAAGGTTGTCCTTTGTGTGGAAGATGCCAGAATTCTTGGGGAGAAGGACTCAAGGGGAGCTGGCTGAGCCCACCGTGAGCCCTGGGGAGCAGTGCTTTTCCTAGCTATGGAGCCTGGGAACCCAACTCAAGACAAAGAGACTGCAGACCCCTGCTTTTCAGGCGACAGAGGGAGAGCCCAGAAGGCTATGCAAGACAGCCACCAAGGCAGGAGCTGTGTCAGGACAGGCCTGAGGGAATGTTGTCAATGGCTCGATCCTGGAGCCACAGTCCAAGTCCCCTTTGGGAGAGCCCTGAGCTCTGTTGATATGGCTTTGTGTTAATTAAATTAAAGCCCTTCTGAAGGGGGCTGGCAGACAGGGCTGCCTGCAAGGGTTGAGGGGTCTGTTTGCCCAGGTGCTGGGTGGGGCTCAAGCCAAGGGAAGTGAAATCTGATTCCCCCAAGTGTGAGGCTCCCCTCAAAGTAGCCCTGCCCTTTGTGACAGAAGCCCATCACCAGGATTGTGCTTGGATTTCCACACATCTTGCTTCGATTCAGTGGTTTAACCATAAAATTCCAAGTAGAAAAAAGTGAAAGCTGGACGTTGTGAAATGCGACTGGAAATTACCACTAACGTAAAACATATTAGACGTCATTAAACTTTACAGGCTATCATTCCCTAGAGGGAACCAGTGAAGGTAGAGCTGTGACTCACCCAGGGTCTCACATCCCTGTACTGCAGAAGCCACTGACCATGGACAGTGGATTGCTAATTCCATGGACCCTCTGCTTGTGGATTTCATTTTTCAGAAGGAATCCACTTTCTGCCTGACACCAGCACCTGAAGTACTTGTCTGGTCTTTCTAGGACCCTAGAGGGGTGGAGTGAGATCTTCCCAAAGTTCTCCTTCCCAGCCCAGCGGATCCCATTGGAATCCGCTACCCTCTTGCTCTAGCCTTCGCCTTCACATTGTTGGAGAGTTCACAGTTCAGAGTGACCCCCAGCATGGTGGCTGGACACTGTCTGGGTCCTCGGCACATGAGGCCCATGATGTTGTTACGAGGACAACGCAAATACTTCATTCAGGACAAGACACTGGCTGTCAGCCCTGATGTCAGTGAGCTGGTCAACAGGGGGACAATGAGAGGTGAACCTGTGGAGAAGGTGGGAAAGTGTCTAAACCCAGGGATCTGTTAGTTGAGATCTGATCTTCTTGTCCATTTTTATACATGTGATAGAAGGTATTTTGATCACAACCCCCTCCCAGCACTTTCTAGTGCTCCTTCCCTTCCCCCTTCCACTGAACCCCCTCTTCCCTCCAAATCCCTCTTCCTCACTGATATATCTTTTTCTTGCATATGGGTGTGATTTTGTTTATTTGTTTTGAGGCAGGGCCTCATGGATCTCTGGCTGACCTCAGACTCACTGTGTAGTCAAGGAGGGTCTTTGCTCTTCCTCCCTTTCCTCCCCTCTGAGTACTGGATTGTAGGCCTCTGCCCAGTTTATGCTTGCTGAGGACTGAATCCAGGGTCTTATGTGTGCTAGACAAGCAACTGAGCTCTATCCCCCAGCCTGATGGCTACTTTAAAAAAAATTCAGCGACAGAACATTGTGAAGTTGAAAGCCAGAGAAATTTATGTTATTACTGAGTTGGGAAAATGTTCAACCAGCTCAGCTCAGGCTTTATTATAAAGAAATAGTGCCTGCTATTAGTTATTAACAAGAAACATACACAGAGTAACTTTAAACAGAAAAGCACATAAAGCTAGATGAGTTTCTGATCAAACCAGGAAAATGTTGTGACCACAGGCACACAGGAACCCAGCCCTTTACCTCCCCTGGGAGTAACTCAGCAAACTAATGATGTCTGTAGCAACTTTATAAAATCTACCTTCCAGGAGTAACAAGAATGAACTGTAATTTTCTTTCTTTTTTTTTTTTTTTTTTTTTTTTTCGAGGTAGGGTCTCGCTCTAGCCCAGGCTGACCTGGAATTCACTACGTAGTCTCAGGGTGGCCTTGAACTCACGACAATCCTCCAACCTCTGCCTCCCGAGTGCTGGGATTAAAGGCGTGCTCCACATCACGTCCGGCCCATGAACTGTAATTTTCTAAAATACAAAGTTATACATTAAAAACTTCAAATATGAAAGCAATAAGAAAAACCACCATACCATCTCCTAGAAATAAGGACAGTTTTGATTTTCTCCCCTTTGTTGGAAGCATCACTGTGGGAATAAATGGTCTGCACTACACATGGGGGTGGGGATTCTTGAAAATCACCTTGCTCCATAAGTATTCTCCTGCAATCTGACTTTTTATATCTGTATAATATTCCATCCTATGGGTTTTCCCTGATGTTTATGGGCAAACATACAGTTCTGTGTTTGGGCAAGTGTTCCAGGCAGGGATATTTACTGCATGACAGCAAAAAAAGTCCATGAAGTTTGAATCCAGCTCACACTAAATTGACCAACAATGCACCTGGGCGAGGGAGGCATGCTTTTCAAACAGGGGTGTTTTCAAGGACATGAACCTGTGGGCTGGCTATCCAGGGGACACACCTTTTTCTCTCACTTCCTCTAGGATACCATGTGGACCCTGAGGCCTTCGGTTGGACCTCAGATTGTTTCTAGACTGTGAGCTGCCTCACTCACCAGTTTTCCTCACTCACACCACCAACGGCTACTATGTGATCAATTCTGAGTGGTGGGAACCTAAGCCAAAGAACACCAAATGTCATTGGTTCAGAATCTACCATGGTAAGAGCAGAATTTAGGTAAATGGAGCCCATAGTAGATTCCCATTTTCAGGAAGAGCTCTCTCCAAGCAGATAGGTCTATCAAGATATTGAAGCAGATACCAAAACCTCTACAGGCTTGGAGCACATCTGACCATCAACCTCAGCCCCTCAAGAGGGTGGTGCTCCTAGGCAAATGAACTCACCTCCTTCCCTCTCATTATTCATACCGACTGAGAGATGGCCAGGTCACTCCTGCTCCGTGCTGAGTTTGAAGAAGAATTTATTTTGGAGGTCCAGCCAGTACAAGTGAGGGGTAAGAAAGTAGGCAGGGCTTCAGTCGGGTCCAGATCTCACCTTGCAAAACTGGGGTTGGGCATATCCCTGGGGAACAAAGAGCATCCTTCACGCTGCTTCCTAAATACCCACCTCCTAAGCCAGGAATGATGGGATGGGGCAGATCAAGGATATAGGCTGACCACAGGGCCACCTTCAGGGTGAGGAACACAGGCCCACCCTGTTCTACTAGAGCTTTTCACCCTGACAGTCGGCCTGACGATGGGGTCTGAGCCCCTCCCATGCAGTCTGTCAAGGTTTCTATACATAGCACTGGGCTTGGAGGGCTGCATTTCCTTGTAGAGCTAACTTGTTTTATTGGGCCTGTGAAGAAGCATTGTTTATGTCAGAGTTACTGGCTCACTTACAGTTGTTGCAGTGGGAGACGGTTTCACGTCCTCACAGTAAGAATTGTCCGAGTGTCTCTTCCACTCTACTCTTCCTAGTGTCAGCTTGCTTCCCATTCCACAGAATAAGGATACATAGGAAGACTGTCTCTGTATCCGTGAAAAAGTTATTTTGATTTATCTTGATGGATAGCATAGCTGGGTATAAATTTTCATGCCAAAGTGACTTGTTTCTTAGAACTTTGATACTTTTCATGATTCCATGATGTTGAGGAATCTTTTATGATCTGGATTCTAAATCTTTTTTAAATAATATTTTTATTTATTTAGGAGAGAGAGAATAAACCAGGGTCTCTTTTTGCTGAAAGTGAACTCCAGATACATGCACCAATTTGAGCATCTGATTTTACATGGGTACTAGGGAATTGAATTTGGGCCATTAGGATTTGTAAGCGAGTACTCCTCCTGCCCCTTAAAATCTCTTTTCAAGTAACCATTTCTTTCTTTCTGGAAGCAAGCAGAAGTTGTTTTTTGTTTCTCTCTCCAGAGTTCAGTAGTTTCACTCCACATCCTGTGTATGACTTGTAGTCTTTCATCTTTGTAACTCTTCTGTGCTCAGTGACTCTTATTTCTACCAAGAGTAGCTTATTTGTTTCCTTCTTGTTGCTGAGACAAAGTACCTGACAAAAATCAGTTTAAGGAAGCAGGAGTTTACTTGAGCTTATAGTTTAAGGGTACAGTCCATCATGGCAGGGAAGGCATGGTAGCAGGAGCTTGATTCATATGGTCACACCCAGCCTACAGTGAGGAAGCAGAGAGTGAGGAATGTTGCTGCTCAGCCATCTCCTTCCTTTCTATCCAGTCCGGGACCCCAGCCCATAGAAATGTGCCACCCACAGTTACAGTGGGCCTTCCCACCTCAATGACCCTAATCAAGATCATCCCTCACAGACATGCTCTAACCTCACCCCCCACAGATGGTTCTAGGTTCTGTTGACAATATAAATCATCACAAGTGGTAACTGTGTTCAGCTCAATAAGTTTTTTTTTAAAATATCTATTTATTGTCCATAATAAGTTACATTATTTAGTGGGCAAACAATGCGTTGTTATCCCGAATTCCCCAATTCCCCCCCTCCCCATCCCTGATCAGTTTTTATCTTACTTTTTTTTAACTCCCCTGCATTTCTTTTTTTCTTCCTGCTGAGACAAGGCTGCTGGATGCCTGATGGTCTCTGCATTTGTGTGCATTCACCCACACACCCATCCACTTGGTGCTTAAACGCTAGTGAAGAAGCTTTGCTGCTTATGTCTTGTTCAGCCACGGACCTCTGCTCCTGAAATTTTTCTATGAAAGTCTTGATTTACTTGGATTTGGGACGAGCACAACCAGCACATCCCACTATCCTTGGACTTCTTGGAATTCATCAGAAGGCTTCTTCCCAGGTGCTCACATCCGTGGTCAAAATTACATAGGCTACAGCTGCACCTAACTTGCTTCCTCTACAATATTCCCCACTAGGTTCTTTTCTGGCCAGTGGCTCTCCCATGCATCTGCTGGTCCTCAAATTCCACATCCTGACTCCTAGTCACTGCAGCCTGGGACTCTCCCCCACATCTGCAAATTGTCCCTTAGCAGCCGCTCCCCACCCGCACACTGACCCTCTTCCCAGGAGGACACCTCTTCTGCCTCTTGAGCTATTTTGCATCAAGGTTCAGAAGTTTGGCTCTTTGTTTTCCTCTTCAGAACTGAAGATTTTTATCCTTGCTTGGGGAGTCAGAAGTTAGGGGGGCTGAGTTCTCATCCCAGCTTTACCGTTAATTAGCTGAGGAGTTTGGGGCAGCATGCTTAAGTTTTCTTGGCTCGCACATGGCTCCTGAGTCAATGTATTTCCAAAACATCAGTCTTTGGATTGATGCCACTCAGCAAACATAGTTTTATGGCTCCATAGCTAAATGAATCCATGGGGACAGGAATGTATGTGTGCATAATTACAACTGCTGGTTGGGGAAGTTTCTCTTCACTCTCCTATAATTTCTAGAGGAACTATTTTTGGGGAGAGGGGAGGGACCAGAATGTGGTCACTAATGAAATCATCATTACAATAGCTATCTGTTTAATTCTTCATCTTCAGTGAATAAAATGTGAGAATGGAGAGATGGTCCAGGTTAGCAGCCACAAAGGCTAGGAAAGCAATGGATTAAAAGCCTCAGAATCGACGACAAGGAGACCCATATTTTTGTCTAAAGATGTTTTGTTTTCAGCTATATTTTCTAAAATCTTTGTACATGTTCTCATGATGAATTCCTTTGCATTTTAATATTCTATTAATCTGCTATTTTCTGAGAAATGGTGCACTCAGTTTTCCATGGATAAGTTCCTCCTTTTCCTGCCCACATCTGTCACTGAAAAGCTCAAAGCTGGGTACATGCCCCCAGTACATGGTGGCCGAATGAAGTGTGCTTTTTGGGTCATCTTATATTTCTCTTCCTCTATGTTTCTTTGGTCTTTTATTTTTATATCCTTTTTATGTTTTTAAATCTTCACAAAACGTCAACCTTTACAAATGAGGGTGTGGGTAATAGGTGAAGAATGAAATTCTTAACAGAAAAAAAAATATGTGCACAGTAATTGAAAATACCTTGAATAAAAATGCACATTAAATAAATACAAATGGATAATGATTAATGAAGGGAAAGTTAGACCGAAAGCCTGCACATTTACACAGTAACAAGACACTCCGCTCCTCCCACCTCCCAGTGCAAGAGATAAAAATGTAATTTGGTGCAAATTTTCTGGCAGATAATTTAGCCATAAATATCAAAAGCTTTCATATGTACATGTTTTTGACCTCAGACTTGGACTCCTTGGCATTTTTTTTCTGAACATAATTAAGGATGTGCTCAATTTTCTAGCTATAAAGATCATTTTAATTGGGATGTAATGACAGCAGCGGTGTGTAATCAGCGTAAAGTGCTGCAGCTCTGGGGTGGCTGGTTTGGTCCACGTGGAGAAGGACTCTCTGATCTTAGCCCTGCCTCTTACTGTCAAGTGAATTAAACAATGAGCCCCCAGACCCAGCTTTTATAAAGAAACAGTCTCAAGCCTAGAAAATAATTTGGAAGCGCTTTAATTTCACAAAAATAAAGGTAGCAGATATCCCGAGGGACAGGATTTAAACTGTTCTCCTTCCCTTTCTTGGTTTTCAATGCGACCTTTGCAATGAGCCTGTGATGTGTTGCCCGAGGTTTAAATCGTTAGATTGAAAACTAAGAACACACAGGTCACACCGCTCATCGCTCGGTGGGGACCATGATCATTGGTCATGAGAAAACAGTTCTTCCATCTGCTTTTCGATGGGCCTAAATTTAATAACAAATACTTAATCATGACGGATAACACATCTAAGTACTTTTGACATGGAGATGAGCTACAGTGCCCAGTTTTATTTGACAATTTCCCTCGATTCTTCCTGGGGTATTACCTTGACTTGAAACTCCAAGTCTTTGGTGGAGAATTAAAATGAGAAGGTCACAACTGGGGCCTCACCCACCGCTCTGAGCGGGCATCAACTCCCTCCAATTCCCAGATCCTGGGGTGTCTGATGTAGCATGCCCATTCTCAAGAAAGCATCAATTTGGGGAGTACTCAATGCAAATATAACCAAAACATGATTTCCAGGCGCTCTTGCAAGATGTGAACTATCTCAAACCTGTCAACGTCACGGCCGGGAAGCTGCTGTATCCTCCCAACGTCATGGCCAGGGAGAGCTTCTAAGTCCTCCTCGGAATTTTTGGCATCAGAATCAACCTTTCCTTCACTCATTCATATGCAGAAGCCTACATGACTAGGGGAATACAACACAAAAAATCCTTTTCTCAGAGTGTTTGTAGGTATAATGTGGTTTTTACTGACTTGTGAATCAGCCTTCTAGCATGAGACATGGAGAAGAACCTCACCCATGTCCACTTGAAACATAGATGCTACTATTCCAGAACGTTCCTCAGTTACCTCAAACCCATGAAGTCTCACTGGCCTCTGCCCTTGGAAGTCCAAGTTCCTCTCTTCCTCATCTCCCTCCTTCCTCTCCCCTCTATGGACCATGTTCTCTTCTCACCATGCCCTGGTGTGGTACCATGGGCTCCTTGGTACTGCACCTAGTACCCTCCGGGCACCTTCCCATGGTGCCTCAGTGAGTGCCAACAGAGCATGGCTCCAGCTCCTTACTGACTGAGCTCCCCCCAACACCCTGGTGGTGGCAGGCAGGGACCCTGCTGCCAACTGGTATACCCCTTGTTTGTTTTCGCCTCATCACATAAATAACCGTTTCAGCTGTTCAGAAACTGGGAATTCAATTACCAGAGCTGGAGGGGATGAGTGCACAACCGTGTGTTTATTCTCCGTGTAGCTGTTAAAAGGTAGGAGAGCTTCACATAATGATCTTATTTTCTCAGACGTTCCTCTCATTTGAGAAGATGAGCCCAAACACGAGGGGTTGGCTCCATCCCAGAAGGAGTTGGGGGAGGCAATTTCATGATTCTGTTCTAATTTAACTCAACATCTTGTTTTGAAATAGTTTAAGGGGAGTGGAGATGGCTCCAGGGAAGAGCCAGATAGGGAACAGAATAATTGTAACATTACCAGAATAGAGGAAGAGGCCATGGGCTTTCACTTACACGCTCCATAGCATGGGTTAGAATGGCCCAGTGAGCCCTGTCTTTCCCCAGCACCCTCCTGGGTTCCCTCCACCTGACTTATCTTGGTAAACACCGCTGGACTCCAGGCCCTCCAGCAATTTCCCTGGTCCGGGTGGGTGGTGGGTTTGGATATAGTCAGTGTGTGGCCTCCAGAGGCTCATGACTAGAAAGCTTGGTCCTCAGGGTGGCAGTGTCTGGAGATGGTGGCATCTTCAAGCAGTGGAGCCTAGCAAGTCCTTAGGTGGTTTGGGAACTCTGCCCTTGGACAGGCCAATGGATCCTCCATGGCTTCTCATTTCCCTATAACATTTCTTCTGCACACGTATTTTCCACCAGGATGGACTGAGGCCAAGTGTGGCCTTGTCTGATACCCTAGAAGCTCCAAATATGAGCTAAACAAACCTCCATCTTGTAAAGGCAGTCAGCCTGGGATGCGTTGGTACCAGAATGCCACCCAGACTAAACCCAGTGATGCCCAAAGGAGTCAGAGAAGAGCCAGGGCTAGGAACCCAGGAGAAGGCCCCTCGGAAGAACCACGCTGAGAATCGATGTGATCAAAGCCAGGGGAGCTGACACTCCTTGTAGGGAGACAGTTGGAGGCACATGAACCCAGATCTTCTCCTCCTCCTCCTTTTGACTTGGCCCAGGGATCCTCACTGCTGATCTCAGAAGCCAGAGGGAGAGGATTCCTGCCAGGACCACACAGGTCAATCACTCAGCACAGAGAACAGAGAGAGAAAGAAGGCAGAGCAGAGACAAATGCCAGGCATCCCTTTCAACAGCTCTCAGAGCTCATATGTGTCTGTGCAAACACACACATGCACGCACGCACACGCGCACACACACATTCTTGAAGTAGGGAGCACCTCCCATGGTTGACCCAGTCTGGAGCAAGGATGGCTTCTCTCTACCCAGCATGTCCCCTGCAGCCCTCCGCAATGGTACTCACTCCACTCATGGCCTCTTGCCTGGACTCTGTCAGTTTCCCTGGATCAGGAGTACCATCTCTTGCCCTCATGGCCTTGGCACCTAACCTAATAGCCTGCCATTGAAATTTTTTGCAGGGAAAAGAATACATAATAAATCATCTTGGGTGGTTTGTTAGGTTTTATTTTGTTTTGTGATGTCAAAATACTTTAAATTTTATTGAGCTATGATGAAAATAACTACAGCACTTACAATTGTAAATTATACAATATGGCGGAATTCCTCATGACACTCTCCTAGGTGTATAAATGTAATCACATCTACCTCCTCCTACCCTCTCTGATCACCTCTTGCCTTGGAGGTTTCTAAGACACCACTCTTTTTTGTTTTATGTTTCTTTTACCTTTTATCCTTCCCCTCACAGGCAAAATAGAAAGAACTTAACTTTGTTAAGTTGTCCAAAGCAAAAAAATTGGACTCCTATTGTTCTCAGTAGGCAACTATGCGCTACGTTCCAGACCTCTGAGACGAGGTGAACAGATGACCAGCTCTGGGCAATAGAGAACAATTTCTAGAAGTGACGTGTGTCACTTCAGTGGTATGTGTGACAAATCTGCGTGCTATTTTCCTTACCCTGGTCACCCTGGGCTCTCATGTTCTGGAAGGTGCAGATAGGCACTGCAGGAGATGAGGTCAGCCTGGGTGTGAGTGACAACCTGGACCAGAGCCTCTTAGACCCTCTCCGACCAGGAACATGTGCTGCTTAAAAGCCCTGAGAGTCCCTGGTTTGCCATGATGGGCTCGCTTGCCTGAGTAAAGCCAGGATGTGACTCCCCTATGGACTCGGTAGTAGACTGGTTTCTCTCTAAGTTCCTTTGCACCTGTTACTGTGTCTCCCAAACTTGTAGGCTGAAGTCCTAATCACCAGAATGCACGAATGTGACAAGTGTTTGGGACAGGTCCTTTAAATGAAGTCCTATAGTGTGGTCCCAAGTATGAGTCCAGAAGAGAGGAGTCAGGAGAAACCACCCTGCCTCCACCTCCTTCCAGCCTGAAGACTGTGAGGCGCACGTGCCCATCACTTCACTTCAGCAGACCTGCCTGCAGTCCCTTGTCATATGAGAGTGGTCAGAAGGGATCTAAGAGTAAGGCTCACAGACTAGGAGAGGAAATGGAAGAACATCTGTTTGCAGAGCTCCAAACTTTTCATAAGGTAGCATACAAAAGCAAAATTACAAATTTGATTTTTCCTTCTAGGCAATTTAACTTCCATAATACTCCAATCAAGGGTTGATAATGGAATTTCATAAAACATATGTCGTTCTTTAGAAAAATGCACTTTCTATGTATATGTACTCAGGAGATATGACCAGAGCTTGGCCCCATGAAATGCAAGAATGCAGACTATACTGTATTATTCGTACAATATTACAAACCTCCTGGGGAGCTGGGGTTGGAATCCAGTTTCATGGCCCTGCATTGGATACCGTATTGATGGCTGGTTCATAGGCTTATACGTAATGGATGACTGACTGTTCAAGCAAAGAAACACTAAGCCAGGCTGGCCCAGCTGCTGCCTTCCTTCCCACGTCCACCATACACCCGTTACCTTGTTAAGGCAGTTAGGATACTGGACTGGACGAGTCTGGTCATGGTACACAACCCTTAGCCACTGAGTAGCCACCGTCCCTGAACCAGAGGACGCATGTGTGAAGCCTCTGCCGAGAGCGTCTGTCTCCAGCATCTGGGCTGGCGACTCAGCCCTTTGTTCTTAGGCTTCTTGTTCTTTGATGTCTCGTCCCCCACTTAGTCACTTTTGACTCTATGCCTGTCCCTTTGTTTTGGGCTCATTTGTGTCCTTCCAAACTGTATGAAGAACCGGGGGATGCGACTTTATTTTGAAGTAACAACTTTGCAGATGCAATCATATTAAGATGAGGTCACATTGGGTAGGGCATTGGGCTTAATCCACTAAACAGTGTCTCTCTAAAAGTGGAGGTGTGGGCTGGAAGAGATATTTCAGTGGTTAAGGCACTTGCTTGCAAAGCCTGCCAGTCCAGATTCAATTCCCCAGTACCCACATGAAGCCATATGCAAAGTGGTGCATGCATCCAGAGTTTGCAGTGGCAAGAGGCCCTGGCATGCCCCATTCTCTCTCTCTCTCTCTCTCTCTCTCTCTCTCTCTCTCTCTCTCTCTCTCTCTCTCTTTCTCTCTCTCTCTCTGATAAATAGATATTTTTAAGTGGAAGTATGGAGCCATGGAGGGGAGACCCTAGGGGAGTGTCCTTATGAACATGGAGGAAGAGACAGGTACAGCTGCACACAGAGGAAGGCTGGCCAGGCCCTGGCAGAATCCTAGAGACACAAGGCCAGCTTCTTCTCCAGCACCTCAAAGGAATGGGCCTAAAACACCTTCGTTCTCGCTTCTGCCCTCCAGACCTGTGGGAGAATACATTTCCCTTGTCCTAAACTGCCTGACTTGTGGTCATTTGCTACAGCCGCCCCAGAAAACCAACATACTTTTCTTCCTCTCAGTTCCTTCCTACCGTGTGGAAGAAGTTAACATCAGTGGTGGTAATGGATAGAAACAGGCAAAGGAAAGAAAATAAAGGACACACATATATACACATGCATGTATAATGTATGTCGGCATGTATGATGTGTGTCATCATACATGAAGAATATATGAGGCCAGGGAGATGGCAAGCATGAGGACCTGAATTCAGATCCAAAGAACACACGTAGGATGCTAGGCTTGGTGGTGCATGCTTGTAATCCCAGCTCTGGGAGGTGGAGACAGGTGGATCCCCGGGGCTCTCTGGCCAGCTAGTCTGGCCTAATTGGTGAGCTCCAGGTCAATGAGAGACCTTGTCTCAAAGGAGGTGGACCGTGTCCTGAGGACGACACCCGAGAGCCTCTTCTGGCCTCCACTTGCATACACGCTTATGCACAAAAACATACACAGTGCAAAATGCCATAAAATCCATTTTCCTCTGACCAATGGAATGTAACACTATATTTAATTTTAAATGAAGCTATTCTGACAGAAATGGCTCTCATTTGATTAACTGCCTTCCATATTGGAAAGAGAAACGTACTTTCTATTTGCCATTAGCCAAAGTCAACTTTGAAAAAGTTCAACTTATTCCGGCTTTTCCTCTGAACACTCTCTGGCTTTGTGACATGTTTAAATGGCACCTGGAAGAATAAATCCTGCATTTATCCTCACAGATCTCCACCCCACTGTTAACATTATGCAACAGAACAGTATCTCAGGAGATGTGTGGTTTCCTCTTGGTTAGCCTGTGTGTCTGAGGGGGACTGGGATTCAAAGTCAAGATTTGCAGGGGAGGGTCATACTATCCAGTCACTGAAAGGGGGTTAAATGTGATAATTTGTCAGAAAGAAAAACAGAACTTTTTTTTTTCTCTCTGAAATTTCATAGCTCATGTGTGGCCATGAAGAACTATGAAAAACAGACATTTATATTTTCTTTCCCACTTGATATGCTTTGTAATTTCCTAAGTTGTAAGTGTCATAGCAGGACCTGGGTGAGTGGCCTGCATTGCAGAGACAGTTCTGGAAAGAAGGGACTTGACAGAGGGGGCTGTCTGGGAACGTCATCGTGGAAGATCAATGTCCTTCCAACACGAGACCTTTGGTGCCTGTCATGAAATGGCTTTCATCTTCTGCAAGGATTTGCAGTACAACGATTCCATTGTGTGAATCAGTGCTATTTTTAATTATTATTTTCTATCTAGATCTCAACACCAGAGCATTGTGCTGGCAGATGTGTAACTCATAAGCAATTTTGGCTTGCATAAGCAAAAGTTGAAACAGAGATTTGGAGCTGTGCTGAGATATTTAAAAGGCTGATCTAAAATAAATAAATAAATAAATAAAATAAAAATAAAAGGCTGATCTGAGCCACTTCAGACCTGGCAGTTTTTAAAGCACGGTTTTGAAATGCTGATCTATAATGATTAAAACTCAGAAAGGCCCACCACAAATGCAAGAGTGTGAGTCCATCCACTGTCGGGAACCATAGAGCAAATACAGACATTGGGAGCTCTGTGCCGGGTGCTCCCCAATTCCCATACAGTCAGCTTGGCCATGGACAGCACAGGCAGGCCTGGTTTCTCTGGGCAGGATAGGGATGGCTGGCGTCTGGGTATAATTTCATGTCTGGATACAGAGGTAATTGCTTTAAGGGAAGTGAGATTTGTATCTGAGCAGAGCCTGGGTTGCCCAGGGAACTTCTGCATCCTCCGTGGAAAGAAGTCTGCCATCCTGCATAGAAGGTTCGCCCAGGAGGAGGCTCCACCGAGATCCGAGGTGGTAGGCAAGGAAGGCCTAGAGTCCCCTTGGCCAGGGCTGGCTCCACAACCCAGCGTCTTAGTTCGCACACCTCTATGTCATCAGCCTAAGTGGCTGTCTACAATTTCCTCCAAGTTCATCGGATACGGTCCTGGGGAACCTTCTAGAATCACATTGCTGTCCAGGTGGAGGTTCTTGTTCGGCTGATACCTGCACTACGTCCTTCAGGGTCTGCCTCATGTGGGGCCCAAATCATGTTCTTTATCAGAGGCAACTGGACAGTGACTGAGCGAGTCAACGCAGACTCTCCAAGGGGTGGGCTGGGCCCCAGTGCCTCCTCTGTACTGAAGAGGCAGGGACTCTGCAGCACAGCCTGAGGGTTCCCTGCCCAGTCCCACTTCCGGTTCATTGTCACTGCTGTACCCCAAACACACCTCTTCCCAGGCACCCCTGTCCCTGCCGGCTTCACAGAGACATTGTTCTAACCCCCCAAGCAGACTCACTGAGTCCCCAAGAATGTGCAGCCCAAGGGGACAAGAGGGGCAGTTTTGGCTGAGCCCAGGCTTGGCATGGGTGCGAGGAGATACGGTGGAGTCTGTGTACATTCAGATTAAAAACAGAAATTCAGGGGTTGGGGAGATGGCTCTGCAGGTAAGGGCTCGCTCTCACGCACGAGGCCCTGATGGGGCTCACGTCCATCCCTCCCTCACACATAAAAATCAGAGTGGCCATGAAGTCCTGCGACCCCAGTCCTATGGGGTAGAGGGCGGAGACAGGAGAACCACGGGGCTTGCTGGTCTGTCATCCTGACAGAACATGGCAGCTCCCTGTGCAGCAAGACTCATCTCAAGGAAGCCCACACAAGAGCAGGAGAGAAGAAAGCCTGACTGTTCTCCACAAGTGTGTGCA
>PVHP010043477.1:0-14481 GCA_004024765.1 Zapus hudsonius
GGGGGGGGCATTCAAGGGCTTTGACAGAATTCTCTCTTGTTTTTGAAATCTCATGGGTTACTTTGGTCAACAGCTCAGTGAGGGAAGGAACCGGTGACTGGGACCAGGGGTTGTCAGACTGATCAGTTATTCACAGGCTCAGACTCTCTCCCCTACTACTCATGGCCCCTCTTGCCAGATGACTCCCACTACTTGCTCAATAGGTTACAGTAGGCTCATGAGGATTTTATGTTTTTGAACCTAATTTGGTTTAGCCTCATGCTTAAGCCATTCCCCTTCCCTCATCTCTTACCCCTCATTCATAACCTCTCACTTCTTTCTACTAGTCTGCATAAAGAAAACAGTTATCCTGGTTAAGGACCGCATATGAGGGAGAATATGTGGCGTTCGATGCTCTGTTCTTTTGAGTGTTCACTTAGTAAGATCTGCTCAAAGTCAGACCATTTTTTCCTAAATTTTGATATGTCAGCTTTCCTTTCAGCTAAGTAGAATTCCATCATGTAAATATACCACAGTTTTGCTATCCATTTCTCCATGGATGGGCATTTGGGTTGATTCCAATTCTTGGCTATTATGAATTGAGCTGCTATAAACATAGTTGTACAAAAGTTTCTGCATCGAGATGTGACATCTTGTGGGTAGTTGCCTAGTAGAGGGATAGCTGGGTCCATTGGAAGGTCTATGTCCATTCTGTTCAGAAGTCTCCACACTGCTTTCCATAGCAGTTGAATGAGTTTGCAATCCCACCAGCAGTGAATGAGGGTTCCTTTTTCCCGCACCCTCACCAGCAACAATCTTTGTTGGTTTTCTTTATGAATGCCATTCTGACTGGGGTAAGATGGTATCTCATTGTGGTTTTGATTTGTGTTTCCCTGATGCTTAAGGATGCTGAGCACTTTCTTAGATGGGACAAGGCCATTTGTGTTTCCTCCTCTGTGAATTCTCTGTTGAGATCAGTGCCCCATTTTGTGAGTGGGATGTTTGAGATTTTATTATGTGAATTTTTGAGTTCTCTGTAAGATCTGGAGATTAGGCCTTTGTCTGAGTTATAGCTGGTAAAGATTGTCTCCCAGTTTGATGGGGGTCTATTGGCTCTGAGTATGGTTTGTTTGTCTGTACAGACGCTTTTGAGCCTGATCAGGTCCCATTGGTTAAGTGATTGTTGCATTTCCTTGGCTCTTGGAATTTTGCTCAGGAAATTTTTCCCTACTCCTATTTCATGTAGAGTTCCTCCTATTTTTTTCTTTCAGGGTGTTCAGGGTTACAGGATTTATATTGAGGTCTCTGGTCCAAATGGAGTTGATTTTTGTGCACGGTGAAAGGAGTGGGTCTATTTTCATTTTTTTACATGTGTTTATCCAATTAGTCCAGCACCATTTGTTGAAGATGCTATCTTTGGCCCAGCATACATTGTTGGCCCCCTTGTCAAAGACCAAATAACTGAAGTTACTTGCATTTAAAGCTGGGACTTCAATTCTGTTCCACTGGTCTGTCTGTCTGTTTTTATGCCAGTACCATGCTGTTTTAGTTACTATGGCTTTGTAGTATGTTTTGAAGTCAGGCATGGTGATACTCCTGAGTAGGATTTTTTACTTAGAATAGTTTTGGCTATCCGAGGTCTTTTGCCCTTCCGAATAAATTTAGAGATTATTTTTTCTATGTCTGTGAAGAAAGAGGTTGGGATTTTTATCGACATGGCATTGAATCTGTAAATAGCTTTTGGCAGGATTGCCAATTTTACTATATTGATTCTCCCTAACCATGAGCATATATTATCTTTTCATCTTTTCACGTCATCCTCTATTTCCTTCTTGAGTGTTTCAATATTTTCCTTATCTAAGTCCTTTACAACCTTGTTTAGTGATATTCCAGGATATTTGATTTTCTTTGAGGCTATCGAAAATGGGACAGTCTCTCTGATGTCTTTTTCTGTCTGCTTGTCTTCTGCATATAGAAAAGCTACTGATTTTTTGTGTGTTAATTTTGTATCCTGCCACATTGCTGAAGGCATTAATCACCTTCAAGAGGTTACTGATACTATTCTTTGGGTCTGATATATAAAGGATCATGTCATCTGCAAAGAGGGATAGTTTAATTTCTTCCTTTCCGATTCGTATCCCTTTTATGCCCTTCTCCTGTCTTATCGCTTGGACTAGAACTTCAAGCACTATGTTAAAGAGCAGTGGTGAAAGTGGACACCCCTGTCTTGTTCCTGAATTGAGTGGGAACTCCTTGAGTCACTCCCCATTGAGAAAAATTTGTGCTTTAGGAGTTTTGTAAATTGTCTTTATTAAGTTGAGGTATAGGCCATTTATGCCTATTCTTTCCAGAGCTTTGAACATGAAGTGGTGTTGAATTTTGTCAAAGGCCTTCTCCGCATCTATTGAGATAACCATGTGGTTTTTGTGTTTGGGCTGATCAATGTGGTGGATTACATTTATCGACTTGCGTATGTTGAACCGTCCCTGCATCTATGGGATAAAGCCACCTTGGTCAGGGTGGATAATATTTTTGATGTAGCATTGTATCTGGTTTGCTAGGACTTTGTTCAGGATTTTTGCATCTAAGTTCATCAGAGATATGGGTCTGTAGTTCTCTTTTCTTGTTGCATCCTTGCCTGGTTGGGGATTAGGGCAATGGTAGCTTCATAGAAGGTGTTTGGAAGCCTTCCCTCTTTTTCTATGCTTCTAACAAGCTTCAGAAAGAGTGGTTTCAGCTCTGTGATGAAGGCTTGGTAGAATTCAGCTGAGAAACCATCTGGTCCTGGGCTTTTCCTTTTGGGAAGGTTTTTGATCACATCTTCAATCTCTGTGGGTGTGATAGGTTTATTTAGTGCTTTTATCTGCTCTGGGTTAAGCTTTGGTAGTTGGTAGGTGTCCAAAAACTTATCCATTTCTTCCAGGTTCTCTAACTTTGTAGAGTAGAGGTTTTGGAAGTATGACCTGATGATTCTTCCAATATCTTCAGGATCTGTTGTGATCTCACCATTGTCCTTTCTGATTTTGTTGATTTGGGCTTTCTCAGTTCTTCGTTTGATTAGATTGGCCAGAGGTTTGTCAATCTTATTAACTTTTTCAAAGAACCAACTCTTTGATTTATCTATTTTTTAATCATTTTCTTGATTTCCAATTCATTAATGTCAGCTCTGATTTTAATTATTTCCTTGCATCTTGAGCTCCTCGAGTTAGCTTTTTCCATCTGTTCCAATGATCTTAGGTGGATGGTTGGATGATTGATTTGAGACCTCTCTGTCTTTGATATGAAGGCATTTAGCGCAATGAACTTCCCCCTTAGGACTGCCTTCATTGTGTCCCACAAGTTCTGATAAGATCATAATTTACTACTAGGAAATTTTGAATTTCCTGTTTTATTTCTTGGATGACCCAATCATTTTTTAGGAGCAAATTGTTCAGGCGCCAGTACTTTGTGCATTTTCTGGATCCTGTTCCATTGTTAATTTCTACCTTTAATGCATTATGGTCTGATATGATGCAAGGAACTATGTTAATCTTCCTGAATTTGTTTAGGGATGATTTATTACCTAGGATATGATCAATTTTAGAAAAAGTCCTATGCACTGCTGAGAAGAATGTATATTCTGTGTCTTAGGGGTGGAAGGTTCTGTAAATACCTGTTATCCCCAGCTGGTCAATGGTGTTATTGAGCTCCGTTATTTCCCTGCTGATCTTCTGTTTGCTTGATCTGTCTAGAGATGATAGAGGTGTATTAAAGTCTACTACTATGATGGAGTTAGGGTCTATTTCTGCTTTATTTTTGAGTAGGGTTTCCTTTATGAACTGTGTTGCACCCAAATTTGGTGCATATATGTTAATGATGGTGATATCTTCCTGCTGGATCATTCCTTTGATGAGTAAGAAGTGACCATCATTATCCTTTTTAATTGATTTTGGCGTAAAGTCTATTTTGCCAGAGATTAAAGTAGCCACACCTGCTTTCTTTTTACTTCCACATGCCTGATAAACTGTTTTCCATCCTTTTACTCTAAGAAGATTGCTGTCTTTAGAGGTAAGGTGCATTTCCTGAAGGCAGCAGATGGAAGGGTCCATTTTTCTGCTCCACCCTGCAAGCCTGTGTCTTTTATAGGGGAGTTAAGTCCATTTATATTCAGAGATATAACTGTGAGGTTTGCTCTAAGTCCTGCCATGTTGAAGGGTTAATGGAGGTTGGTGTCTGTGCTGCTGTTATTAGCACACTGACTGTGATTGTCGTGCCTGATCTCTGGTACTCTTCTGAGGTAGATTTCTTGTTTCTTCTGTCTGGGATATGTCCTGTAGAATCTTCTGTAATTTTGGCTTTGTGTTCAAATAGTCATAGAGCTAGTTTACTTCATGGAACACTTTCACTTCTCCATCTATCATGAGGGATAGCTGTGCTGGGTACAATAGTCTAGGTTGAAAGCTATACTTCTTTAGGCCCTGAAAAGCTTTATTCCAAGCCATTCTAGCTTTCATGGTTTCTAATGAGAAGTCTTAGGTAAGTCTGATGGATTTTCTTTTATAAGTTACGGTTTGCTTTTCTCTTGCAGCTTTGAGTATTTTCTCTTTGCTTTCTATGTTAGGCATTTTAATTAAAATGTGTCTTGAAGAATTCCTCTTCATGTCCTGTCTGTTTGGAGTCCTCTGGGCCCCTTGAATGTTGAATAGGCTTTATCTTGTTAGATAGGGGAAGTTTGCTGAATAATTCTGTTGAAAATATTTCCTATGCCCTTAGCCTGGGCTTCTTCTCCCTCTGGGATCCCCATGAATCTAATATTGGGCCTCTTTATGGTATCCCATAGATCCCTTAAATTTTGCGCACTTGATTTCTTGAATTTATTGAAACCTATGACATCCTTATCAATTCCTTCTGTCTTGTCCTCAACATCTGAGAGTCTGTCCTCCAGGTTGTCAACTCTGGGACTAATTGATTCAAGGGAGGTTTTTAACAACTCCGTTTCATTTTTGGTTTCTGCTATAATTTTGTTTATAGTCTCCAATTCTTTGGTGAGATCCAATTTCCAGCCTATTTTTTTTTTGCTAGGGATTCCTAAAAATAATTTTTAAGTTTTCTTAAGTCCTCATCAAATTTAATCAATTGATTGTCTAGTTCCTCCCATAGTTGGTTCACCTTCAATTCACTTAATGTGTTTCTGAATTCATTCATATTTCTCTCCATTAAATTCAGTCTGCAGTCTATGCTTGTGTTGGTGAGCTTCATCTCATTCATCTTTTTTCATAGTTTCCATATCAGCCATCAACTGCTTCATGTTTTCATTGCAGTTGTGGTCAGGAGTCATTTTATTCTCTCTTTGGGGTTGTATATTTGTTGTCTCCACTTCCTTGCCACTTTCCTGTTCCATAATGGGACTAGGGGCCTTGAGTTGGGAAGTTCCGTTTTTTATTTCTGTGGGGGTTTTTCATTGGTTTCTGCCCATGTCCAGGTAGGGGAGTGGGACTCAGGCACCCTGGGGAGTGCTGTTCAGCCTGCTTTGCTTCTAGTGGAAAGATCACCAGGTTTGATCTTAAACAGAGGTCTTTCCTGTTGGGGTGTTCTGCCCCCAGACAGGCTCAGATCTTTACCCAACTGGATATCTCTGTATGTGACTATTTAGTCTTAGAGCCACCTCATAGGCCCCTGTTCCCGATTGGTATGCTGCAGTACAAACAGCCCCAGCACCCAAGCTATAGAACCCAGTGTTTTCCCACCTGACTGCAGCAAGCAGATCTGGAATGCTATCTCCCCTACTAGGAGTAGAAACTCAAGGCTCTAGACTCTCCTTGGGCCAGTACTTGGTGGACCTGTTCTTATTCCATGTCCCAACCCAGCCGCAGCCACCCAGGCTCAAGAGCCTGGTGAGAGCTTCTTATTGCTCATGTAATCCGTGTTTTCAAATTCCTGGACCAACCTGTGTCTTCCCTTCAATGGCACACTGTCCCTGGTACCCACCTAAGTCACCTGTGCCCTCCTGGCAATGGTGCGTGATCCGTGCCTGACCTGCCCTCTGCCCTCCCAGCAGTGGCAGCAGTTCCCAGGAATCCGCCAGAGGCCTGGCCCCGCCCACAGCTGCAGTCCCGAGTGGGCTTCCGGAAATGAGCTAGGTCAGTTTGCCCTAGAAGCGGGTCTGCCTGTGTGTGTGTGTGGGGGGGGGGTTGTGGAGAGAAGTGCACCCAAGGATAAGGCACTGGAGGCAAGGGGCCCCAGGAGGGAGAGATGCTCAGCTGGCAAGGGCTTGGGAAGCAGCTGGGAGGAACAATGGCCGATGGTGGGAGCTTGGGGTGGGGAAGGGGTGGCTCTCCATTCCTCTGCAGAGCAGAAAGCCACTAGGGAACCCTGTCTGGGCTGGTGCAGGATCTGGGGAGATGGTGGGCTTGGGTTCAGGGCCGGCTGGGGTCCGGGGTTTGGATCCCAGCTGGAAAATCAAACCTTTACGGAGAGAGTCCTGGCAAGGCTGCTACTCGTCCGCCATCATACTCTGCCCCCATGAGGGCAGTTTTTGAAGAGCAAAAATAAATGCCTATATGTCACTGTTGGCTAATATTTTTGGTCCTATGTCTTTTCATACTGAATGAAACTGTGAACAGATGAACTACGTTCTGTGATTTTGCTTCCCGCTTGGTTAAATTGGTGTTGGGAACATTGAGTGTGTACTGAACACAAAAGGGAAGACTAGAATGACAAAGGAAATTCTTTGATGGATGGCAGAAAGAAATTACTCAATTCCCCAAATTCACATGTGAAAACAAAAATATAATGAGAATGTAGTTATATTTACAACTTAAGTTCTGTCAAAGGTGCCAACTTCTCTGAGGCATAACCCTAATACTTTAAATAGAGCGGGGATGAGCGCTGCTGATGAGGTCCTGGGCCTCTTTTTGTCCCTTTCAAGTCCTGCCCAGTGAAATATATGATGTCCTCTGGCACAAGAAGTTCTAACAATACACCAAGTAGTAGAGTGTAAAGGAAAAATGTTAACTGTCCAAGGAATTAAACAATGTAAATCCCATGGCTGTTAAAACAAGCAGTGAGCTATAAAACATTCTAGTTCAAATTCTCTTTTCAAAATGATTCCAGTTTTGCACGCACACACGTGTGTGTGTGTGTATACGTATGTGTGTATGTGTCTATGTATGTCTGTGTCTGTATGTGTATGTGTATGTATATGTTTGTGTATATGTGTATGTGTGTGCATGTATGTGTGTTTGTGTGTATGTATGCGTATGTATGTGTCTGTGGGTCTGTGTGTGTATGTGTATTGTGTATGTGTATGTGTTTGTGTATATGTGTGTATGTGTGTGTGGTTTACGTGTGCTTGCTTGTTTGGTTTCTAGCCTCCAGTTCCTTTTGATGACTGTAAGGATCTCCGATTTATCTTGAAAGCTCACCCAAATTTCTTTCTCTTTAAACAAATTTGTGTTTTAGTACCAATTCACTCTCTGCAAAATCATAAATCACAAATGTTTGTTCTACTAATAGTACAGTGCTGGGGAATTCAAGTAGAAATGTATGCTTATAATAAAGTGCTTAAAGAATGAATGATTTAGTAATTTCCATATGGCTAAGGCTATTACTCAAGATATTTAAAATGAATCAGTTCCTTTAATAAGGTTTACATTTTGTCAGGTCTAACAGAGGCAAAACATTCAATGAGAAAAGTGAATGTTTGTACAGTCAGAGTGCTAGGAGATGTCTCTGAGAACAGTCTGTATCAACATCACTGTTGGCTAATATCCTGGAATAAGGAACTTGGGACGGTTGATCATAAAATGGCAAAAGACCATGCCCAGCAAGAGGACATGAAACAACAGCAGACTTCCTGATATCTAGGTAGAAGTTAAGAACTCCAGGAGAAGGGGCATAACTGGACATCCCAGCAGGTAAGATTAATAGAGCGTAAGCTTCGGAAAGCTTTCTCCAACAGGGCAACATCAGCTCCCTATGTGATTGCCAACAGAACCCAAATGCTTTTTTAAAATTGAAATCTAGTGGCTTCTTCAAGTTTTTCTTAAGATCTTTGTCTCTAATATATATATATAAAATATACATATTATATATATACATATAATATATATTGTGTTATATATTATATATATAATATTATACATATATATTACACCGAACTATATATTTGGTTTTCAAGATAAGGTCTGGCTCTAGCTCAGGCTGATCTGGAATTCACTATGTAGCCTCAGGATGACCTCGAACTCACAGCAATTCTCCTACCTCTGCCTCCCAATTGCTGGGATTAAAGGCATGTGCCATTGCATCCGGTGTCCCTAAAATTTTATGAACCAAAAATATTGAGAACATTTTTTAACCTAAGGTAAGTGTTTCAATAATGAAAGGAGATACCTGCCAGACAGTTGAGACTTTATCCTGGAAGAAAAACACATCAGATAAGGGAAAGAGGTCAAGATTCACTTTTATTTATAAACCAATGAGGTTCATGAAAGTCTTAGCTTTCAACAAATTACCCAGTAGAGGAGAATGAAATCCAAGATTTTCTTCTGTCATTCTGGTCAGGCCCCTCCAGTTAGCTTCATTCCCATAAGGGCACACCTGCAAACAAATGTAACAATGAAAAAAGTGTTCTGGTCAGCTGAGATTTTCCAGTAGTATGATTTTTTGAAGCAAAATTTTACCAAGTATGCATTTTAGAATTCTATGGACAGAAAAAGCATTTGTTGTCCTAAATTTTTTTCTGATGCCTTGTGGAGCTCATTTAAAAAATTAAACTTTATTTTTAAGGTTCCAAATCTGGAATTCTATGCAGAGTGATCCTGAAAAAGGGAAAAAAAAAAAACCTTTGGGCTTATTTAAATCTGTTTGTTTTGGAAGCAAATGAAGGGCACATTTATAAACTTGGAATGTTTTCCAAATGTGATTCCCTGCTTCTCATCAGAAGTCCTTCTTAGATCTACATGCTCCTCTAGCCCAGCTGTGAGGCCCGACATCACTGTCTTGAGGTCTGGCTGCTTAGCTCTCCGTTCAAAGAAAAGTCCCAGAAGACAAAGGAACCTCCTTTGTTGACAGTCATCAGTCTGACTTCACACCTTCAAAATTGTTGAGTTTAAAATATATATATATATATATATATATATATATATATATATATATTAAACTCTCTAGATGTCACAAAAGAACTCATCCACATGTTTGCACCTAATATCACGACGTGCCTAATCCTATTTTCATTGATGAAAAATTCAAGTCTCAGAGAGATTAGGAATTTTGAGGCAATGTAAGGATTTTGACACAGTTTGCAATTTCAGCCTTCCTTGAACTCTGTTCTCATGTTTTATGTACTAACTTTGGACACCTAACGTCTAGATGATTCTAATTCCTTGCTAGTTAAGAAAAAGATAAATTTTAAATCTATTTCCTTATAGATGTGGTACCAGGCTCATTTTCTCAGAAAACCAGATACATTTAGAAGTGGGGACATGAACTAATAGCAATCTTCCAGCATCCACAATCCTTCAAAGCCTCATAACAGAAAAGTGAACTTCAGAGAGGCACATTTCTTGGAATCTGAAATCTCCAGGGTTTCCTTCTGTGATAGAGAAGAAAACATGAGCACAGGGCTTCTATTACTCTTTCTGAGGGATGTGAGCTCCCAAATACCTTCCTGGAATTTCAGAAGCCCAGCCTCAAGTTTTAAGTACATGACAAACAGAAAAGAGCTGTTCTGGGGAAGTGAGAGGAAAGGAAAAGCCAGAGACTACTGTGTCTTCCCTTCAACCCACTCACTACAGAAACTTAAAATTCCCCCCTTGCCCCAACCCATAGCTCCTGCTGCCTCCCCACCCCATACACACACACATTGCAAGATACATTCCGTCCTGAGTTCTCCCAGCCCAGAGCAAAACAAATCACGCAGAACTATATAATTTATTACACCAAACTGGAATTACCCCCACCCACTTAAAAAAAATCTGGCTTCATTTCAGGGTAACAGCAGCTAAGCTCGGCAGGATTCAGTCAACGTGGGTGATCTGTGACATGTGGCAAAAATATAGAACTCATCAGATTTAATAAAGCAAAGTTCCACACACGACTTGAAGACGTCTCTCAACAAAGGCCTGAAGGGGTTACTGCTTCTCCAGCTTTCAGGGGAAGCACACCCCACCCCCAGTCAAAACTCCCTCTTGATGAAGAAGTCAGGAAAGACCATTTGACCGTCCTGACAAGACTGGAGATGAAGGAACCAGGAAGAAACACGGACAAAACAGATGGGGAGTGGAGGAGTTGGTAGGGTTCCCAAGGTAGGGTAACATCTCTATGCTCTCTGGCTCTCTACTCTGCCACAAGCAGAGGTGCCCTCTGCTGTGTGCAGCCACTTCCCTAGGGCAAGTTCAAGAAGGATCTCCCTCTCCGATGGAGACTCTGTTTGTATCTTTCAGAATGCAGCGAGAGAGATGTGGCTCATCTAACCCTACCAATGAACTGCAGGCCGATAGCTGAAATCCTGACAAGAGATGAGCCACCCCAGACATACCGTGGAGGATCCTTATGGAACCCCGCAGAGAATGATGAGATGAACAAGTGACCAAAGGCCACAGCCAACAAAGGATAAACCAAGGAGATAGACACCAGTGATTTTCGACAAAACCTAATCCAGAAGTACAAAGACCCCTAAGATCTCAACAATAAAACAGCCTTAATACTCACCCACCACAACTCAGGGAAATGAGTGGAAGAGGGGGTGGAAAGATTGTGAAAGCCTTGGTGGGGGAGAATACCCAAAGTCATGGCTGCCCTCAGTAGCAACACTCTAAGGCTGGCAGAACCGGGCTGTATCCTAGGCTGTCCATGGTCCCCTGCCCCAAGGACTAATCCAGACTACCCAAGGAGGAGGATATCCAGCTGATCGGAGATGGGGAAGAGGGGCATTGGGGAATGGGGGATAACAACTTATTGCCTGCCCATTAAATAATGTAACTCATTATGGACAATTAAAAAAATAAATAAATTTTAAAAAAAGAAGTGGCACTAGTCTGTAGTACAGAGAAGTCACAGCTGCTAAAATTCTCCCAAGACAACCACAGCATGACTGAAATATATGTGTGAGATAAGTCAGTTTTAGAGGCAACCAAGGGGAGTCTAGGAGCAGCAAGTGAACTATCAAAGTTCCCCAGAGGGCTGGAGAGATGGCTCAGTGGTAAAGGCACTTGCCTGCAATGCCTAATGACTGGGGTTCGATTCCCCAGTGCTCACATAAAACCAGATGCACAGTGACACATGCATTTGGGGTTCTTTGTAGTGGCTAAGGCCCTGGTGCACCCATTCTCTCTCTTTCTCTCTCTTTGCTAAAAATAAAATATTTTTAAAAGCTTCCCAGAGCCTCATAGTCACCTCATCGCCTCATACACAACAACATACATGCCTATCATACACATTCACAAAAAGATAATAAAACTGAAGAAATGAGGAGTAACTCATAAAACACACAAGTGCTAGAGCCAGGATTTACTCACAGGTCAGGTTGGCTGTCTAGTGACATCCACTCTTTCTGCCATATTTATACTTAAGATTCTAAACAGTTGACTAAACCCTACTGTGGAAGGGTAGCCAACAAAAACCCAACCCATGTCCTGTAAAAATGAAATCCAGCCCAGTAAAACCCGGCACCATGATGGCAGCCGATGCATTTTATGCACATTGCAGTGATGGCTTGCACCAGATGGGCAAATATCTCAGCAAACATTGCTTCCAGTGTGCTTAAGGAAGCCAGTGGGCTTCACATTGAGGCGAAAATGTGGGGGAACCAAGAGGTCTCTGGACACAGTCAGAATCCTGTGTTCTTCTCTACTCTGCATGGCACAAACTCCAATACCTCCATCAATCTCTCTGAGGTCATTTCCTCTTTCACACAGTACATGTGTTGTTTCTAACGTTACTATGGAGATTAAGATATCACAAATGTAGTTTTCCCTCCCACACTTCCCTGCGGGCAGCCAGGTCTCTGCAGTGAGCAGGTGGCCCATGCCCTCCTCTTTCCCTCCCACACTTCCGTGGGGACAGCCAGGCCTGTCCAATGGTCCTGCAGCCCCACAGCCTCCTCTTTCCCTCCCAAACTTCCATGCGGGCAGCCAGGCCCCTCCGGTGACCAGGCAGCTAGATCCCTTCCCTTTCCGTCCTACACTTCTATGCAGGCAGCCAGAGCTCTCCGCACTCTCTTCTTTCCCTCCTCCATCCCCACCCAGCCACCGGTGGCCTCTGCACTTCCCTCTCCCTTTGCCCCCCACCCAGACCTTCTGCCCTATCAGACCCCTACTAGTGATTCGGGGGCTTTTGTACTTCATTTTCCCTCTGTTCCCCACCCCATCACACACTCTTTCAACCTGCCAGACACCTTCCAGACACCCACCCAGCCACCCACCCTTCTGCCCTGACAGACTACGCCTAGCCAATCTGGCAGGGTCTCTCTAGCACAAGCTCCTGGGCTTGGCAGCTCTCCTCTCACATAAGCCCCAGGCTGGTAGCTCTCTCCTCTATTCGTCCCTGTGGGTCATTGGATAAACAGCCCCAAAGCTTTCTCACCAGACTTCCCACCAGTTGATACAGGCCCCTATGCTTCTGCCTTCCTCCTCTGACAGACCCCTGCTCTCCCTGACTTCCTCCTCTCACAGACCCCAGCACTCCCACAGCCTTCCTCATCCTATAGACTTCCTGCCAGCTGCTGCAGCATCTGTATCCTGGCCCAGACCAAGCAGGCTTCATCCCAGGAATGCAGGGATGGTTCAACATATGGAAATCGATCAATGCAATCCACCACATTAATAGACTCAATCACAAAAACCACAAGGTCATCTCAACCAGTGCAGAGAAGGCCTTTGACAAAATTCAACACCACTTCATGTTCAAAATGCTGGAAAGGTTGGGCATAGACAGTTTATACCTCAACATAATAAAGGCAATATACAAAACCTGTGAAGCCCAAATCATACTCAATGGAGAAAGAGTTGAATTCTCACTTGAATCAGGAACAAAACAGGGGTGTCCTTTCTCACTGCTGCTCTTCAACATAGTGCTCAAAATTCTAGTCCAAGCAATAAGACAGGAGAAAAGCATAAAAGGGATTCAAATTGGAAAGGAAGAAGTAAAACTATCCCTCTTTGCAGATGACATGATCCTATATATAACAGACCCAAAGAATAGTATCAGTAAACTCCTGAAGGTAATAAACTCCTTCAGCAAAGTGGCAGAGTACAAAATTAACACACAAAAATCTGAAGCTTTCCTGTATGCAAATGATATGCATAGAGAAAAAGACATCAGAGACAGAGAGACTGTACCATTTCCAATAACCTCAAAAAAATCAAGTATCTTGGAATATCCCTAACCAAGGATGTGAAAGACTTACATAATAAAAACATTAAAAAGCTCAATAAGGAAATAGAGGAGAATGTGAAAAAGTGGAAAGATATCCCATGCTCCTGGATAGGGAGAATTAAGATAGTAAAAATGGCGATCCTTCCAAAAGTGATTTACAGATTCAATGCCATGCCAATAAAAATCCAAGCCTCTTTCTTCACAGACATAGAAAAAAACTAGTCTCAATATTTTTGTGGAAGGGCAAAAGACCTTGGATAGCCAAAGCTATCCTAAGTAAAAATACTCAGGAGATATCACCATGCCTGCTCTAAAGACATACTACAAGATGATAATAACAATATCAGCATGGTACTGGCATAAAAACAGGCAGACAGACCAATGGAACAGAATTGAAGACCCTGCTCTCAGTTCGAGTAACTATAGTTACTTGAACTTTGGCAAAGGTGCCAACAATGTTCACTGGCATAAAGATAGCATCTTCAACAAATGGTGCTGGACAAATTGGATAAACGTGTAAAAAAATGAAAATAGACCCACTCCTTTCACGATGCACAAAAATTAACTCCAAATAGGTCAGGAACCTCAACATAAGGCCTGAAAACTCTAGAAGAAAAAAAATAGGAGGAACTCTCTACAAGATAGGAGTGGGGAAAAACTTCCTGAGCAAACCTCCAATAGCGCAGGAGGTGCAACAATTACTTAATTATTGAGACTTCATCAAGCTCAAAAGCTTCTGTACAGACAAACATACCATACTCAGAGCCAATAGACCACCATAAAATGGGGAGATGATTTTTGAAAGCTATAATACAGACAGAGGTCTAATTTCTAGAACTTACAAAGAACTAAATAATAAAAAGTCAAACAGCCCCCTCACAAAATGGGGCATTGATCTCAACAGAAAATTCACAGAGGAGGAAACACAAATGACCAATTCTCCCTTAAGAAAGTGCTCAGCCCACCATGACTCAGGGAACTGAGCGGAAGAGGGGGTGGAAAGATTGTGACAGCCGTGGTGGGGGAGACTATCCAGAGGCATGGCACTCTTCAGTAACAACACACTTGGGCCAGGAGGACCGGGCTGAGTACTAGGCTATCCAGGGTCCCCTGCCACAAGGACTGATCCAGACAGCCCACGGAGGAGGA
>PVHP010043478.1:0-14515 GCA_004024765.1 Zapus hudsonius
TAACAACTCACTTGGGCCAGGAAGACCAGGATGAATACTAAGATATACAGGATCCCTTGCCACAAGGACTAACACAGACAGCCCACGAAGGAGGATATACAACTGATCAGGGATGGGGAGGGGGGGAATTGGGGAAGTCGGGATAACAACGCATGGTTTGCCCACTAAATAATGTAACTCATTATGGACAATAAATATTTTTAAAAAATCATAAAAAAAGAGGATTTGACCCAACACACATACCCCATTACTCCCAGCCTCCCAAACCAAGGACAAACCACAGTCAGATGCCTGCACAGAAATGGCAACTATGGTCCTACAACCATAAGTAAATTAATTCTGCCACCAGTATAAATGAACCAGGAAGTAGGCTATCCCCCTTCAAGAGCCTCCAGAACAGAACAAATCAATTACAATTATGGTGATTATGTTATATATCAATTAAAAATGAATCTATTTATGTGTCTTTTCTCAATAATCAAATGGAAATAATACAATGGAGCACCTGTATCAATGGGTTCTGCATCTACAGATTCAACCAATCATGAATCTAAACTATTTTTCTACATTTTTCTTAAAAGCTTTATTACATAAACAAACTGTAATTTTATCATATTCCTATTCCCAGTTTTGTCCCCACTTCCCTACCCCCCATTCCACTGAAGACCCTTCTATTTCCAAGCAGTATTTCCTCTGCTTTAATATTTCATTCTTTCCACCCTCCATGTCAAAATGTTGATGAGCTCAGAACCATGCTGGTCTTGTGGGAGTACCGGCAACTACTGCATGGTCATGAATGCAACACTCAATTCCTGTCCTGATAACAGTGCCCCAAAGTACTTTCTTTCCAAATCCTCTTTCACAAAGATCCTTGAGCCTTGGAGGACACAATAGAGATGTCTCATTTAGTGATGAGGTCCCACCGTCTTCTTCTTTTCAGCTCTGATGAGTTTTGAATCTCCTCAATGTCTATCACTAGCTCCATAAAGAAGCTTTTCTGGCTTTCAGTGACAACAGCATTCATATATTTTCCATGACTTCCTCTGTAATGCTCCCTGAGCCCTGGTGTATGTGAGAGATATGAGTTGTCCACTGCTGAACACTGGGCTTTCTCTTTTACTCATCGTTGTAGGACCCAGCCTGGCTGAATATCTGAGAGCTAAGTTTTACTATGCATCCGGATAAGAGCATGGTAGCCCATGCCTTTGTTCCTAGCACACCTGTGCCCCCCAGGAGGCAGGGGGGATGGCTGACAGCCCTAAATCCTGTTAACAAGTGCTAATAGGTTTTACTCCTGCTGGTTGAATTTCTGTACCTGTGTTCCTGTTTACTGAGCCCCCTTTGTGTAAGAGATAAGGCAATGCAACCCATCCCTAGATTGTATATAAGGTTGGATATGAAAATAAAGTTTTGAGATCTGCTTGGACACTTCTCCTGGCTGCGCGTGATTGTCCAGTCGCCATGCTCACCTTTCCTCGATGGAGTCAGGTCTCCTGCTGGCCAGAGAGACAGGCTCATTTAGCAGGGGGCCAGGTACCTGTGCGGTAAGACATCTGGAAAAATACCGGACAATTGTAATCAGTGTTGGGTTTCAATGGTATTCACCACTATCTGTTAAAAGAAGGTTCTCTAACCAAAATCAAGAACAGTATTAATCAAAGGGTCTAAACAGACACATTTAAAAGGACTATGATAGGTATAATAACTTCTCCATTTAGGTAAAGAACAGTTGAAGCTTCCCTCTAGCTCCTAAGACCTTCCAAGCTATAGGATTTTTTAATTTATTTTTTAATTATCCATAATGAGTTACATTATTTAATGGGCAGGAAATAAGTTGTAATCCCCTGTTACTCAATGCCCCTCTTCCCCATCCCTGATCAGCTGGATATCCTCCTCCTTGCGTAGTCTGGATCAGTCCTTGGGGCAGTGGACCATGGATAGCCTAGGGAGACAGTCCGGTTCTGCCAGCCTTAGAGTGTTGTTCCTGAGGGCGGCCATGACTTTGAGTATTCTCCCCCACCAAGGCTCTCACAATCTTTCAGCCCCCTCTTCCACTCATTTCCCTGAGTCGTGGTGGGTGAATATTAAGGCTGTTTTATTGTGGAGGTCTCTGTACTTCTGGATTAGGTTTTGTCGAAAATCATTGGTGTCTGTCTCCTTGGTTTATCCTTTGTTGGCTGATTGGCTGTGGCCTTGAGTCACTTCTTCATCTCATCATTCTCTGTGGGGTTCCATAAGGATACTCCATGGTATGTCAGGGATGGCTCATCTTTTGTCAGGATGTCAGCTGTCAGACTGCAGTTTATTGGTAGGGTAGGATGAGCCACAACTCTCTTGCTGCATTCTGAAAGATGCAAACAGAGTCTCCTTCAGAGAGTGAGATCAGTATAGGTTAACTGAGATACACATTTTTGAATTTGCTAGATTCTATTTTCAGTAGCCTCTCTTTCAATTGCTCACATAGTGCATCACTCCTTGGGGGCCTAAGATTCCAGCTCCCAGTGAATATTGCCTCAAGTCCCCAGATCCAGTTGAGGGCTCCCCCTCACTAAGTGGAGTGTTTGGCCGAATTTAAAAGTTGTTGATTGCCTCCCCCAGGCTTTGGCTCCTCCATTGCACAAGTGATCCATTCCTGGTTCACTGTTCTCTCCCAGTAGGAAGTGTGGTAGGCCTACTCATGGCAACAGGTTGTGTTCCATTCCAGTGATCTCTGTTTGCTCCAGCTGTCACTGACCACCTTCCCCTGGCAGCTTATGCAGTGAATTGCAAAACCTCTACAAAACAAAATTGAAGAGCCTGGAAGAAATGGATGAATTCCTGGACATCTACCACTCACCAAATCTTAACCCAGAGTCGATAAAGCTCATAAATAAACCTATCACATCCATGGAGATTGAAAATGCAATAAGAAACCTCCAAAGAAGGAAAAGCCCAGGAACTGATGGATTCACACACAAATTATACCAAACATTCATCCTAGAATTGAAACCACTCCTTCAGAAGGTTTTTCATGTTACAGGAAGAGAGGGACTGCTTCAAAAGTCCTTCTATAAAGCTAGCATCACCCTCATACCCAAACCAGACATAGACACAACAAGAAAGAAGCACTAAAGACCCATATCCTTGTTGAACTTAGATGTCAAATTCCTGAACAAAATCCTCACAAACCAATACAGCAACACATCAAAAATATTTTCCACCTAGTCCAAGTAGGCTTCAACCCAGGGATGCAGAGATGGTTCAACATACAGAAGTTGATTAATGTATTCCACTATATTAGTAGACTCAACCACAAAAACCATATGGTCATCACAATTGATGCAGAGAAGGCCTTTGACAAAATTTAATACCACCTTATGTTCAAAATTCTGGAAAGGCTGGGCATACACAGCTTATACCTCAACATACTAAAGGCCATATACAAAATTCCTAAAGTCCAAATCATACTCAATGGAGAAAGACTTAAGGACGTCCCACTTGAATTGCGAACAAGACAAGGTGTCCACTCTCACCACTGCTCTTCAGCATAGTGCTTGAAGTCCTAGCCTAAGCAATAAGGTAGGAGAAAAGCATAAAAGGGATACAAATTGGAAAGGAAGAAGTAAAACTATCTCTCTTTCAGATGACACGATTCTATACATACCAGACCTGAAAATCAGTAAACTCCTTAAGGTGATAAATACCTTCAGCGAAGTGGCAGGATACAAAATTAACACAGAAATATCAGTAGCTTTCCTGTATGCAGATGATATGCATACAGAAAAAGATATCAGAGAGGTAGCACCATTTTTAATAGCCTCAAAAAAAGTCAAATACTTTGGAATATCTGTAACCAAGGATGTGAAAGACTTGTATAATGAAAACATTAAAAACTCAAGAAGGAAATGGAGGAGGATTTGATAAGATGGAAAGATATTCCATGGTCCTGAATAGGGAGAATCAATATAGTAAAAATGGCAATCCTCCCAAAAGCAATTTACAGATTCAATGCCATGCCAATAAAAATCAGAGTTTCTTTCTTCACAGACAGAGAAAAGATAATCTCAAAATTTATTTGGAAGGGAAAAATGCCTCAGATAGCCAAATCTATTGTAAGTTAAAAACAAACAAACAAACAAACAAACTTCCTCAGGACGTATCACCATTCCTGATCTAAAACATACTACAAAGCTATAGTAACAAAAACAGCATGGTACTAGCATAAAAACAGACAGACCAATGGAACAGAATTGAAGACCCTGCTCTTAGTTTGAGTAACTATATTTACTTGATCTTTGACAAAGGTGCCAACAGTGTTCACTGGCATAAAGATAGCATCAACAGATGGTACTGTATAAATTGGATAAATACATGTAAATAGACCCACTCTTTTCACCATGCACAAAGCACAACTCTAAATGGGTCAGGGACCTCAACATAAGACATGAAATCCTGTAAGAAATAATAGGAGGAACTCTCCATGAGATAGGAGTAGGGAAACTTCCTGAGCAAACGTACAGTAGCCCAGGAAGTACAATAATCACTTAACAAATAGGACCTCTTCAAGCTTTAAAGCTTCTGTACTGTACAGAAAAATATACCATACTCAGAACCAATAGGCCACCATCAAACTAGGAGACAATTTTCCCCAGCTATAACACAGACAAAGATCTAATATCTAGAACTTATAAAGAACTAAAAAAATAATAATAAATTGAACCACCCCATCACAAAATGGGGTATTGATCTCAACAGAGAATTCACAGAAAAGGAAACACAAATGAACAATTCTCACTTAAGTAACTGCTCATCATCCTTAATCATAAGAGAAATGCAAATAAAAACTACAATGACATTCCACCTTAGTCCAGTCAGAATGGCAATCATCAAAAAATCCAACAACAATAGTTGCTAGAGAGGATATGGGGAAAAAGGAACCCTCTTTCACTGCTGGTGGGGCTCAGCCACTATGTAAAGCAGTGTGGAGACTCCTGAACACAATGGATATAGAGCTACCACCAGACACAGCTATACCTCTACTAGACATCCTCCTTCAAAATGCCACACCTCAGCACAGAGACATTTGCTCACTGATGTTTATTCTAGCTCAATTCATAATAGCCAAGAGTTGGAATCAAACCAAATGTCCATCCCTAGATGAACAGATATCAAAGTTGTGGTATATGTACACGATGGAATTCTATTAAGTGGAAAGGAAAAATGACATAATGAAACTTAGGAAAAATGGACAGACTTGGAGCAGATCTTACTTAGCGAACTCACACAAGAACAGAGAATCAAATGGTGCATATTCTCCCTCATATGCGTTCCTAAACAGGTTAAGCTTAAACTCTAAGCAAACTTGACAGGTGAATTGAGAGATTGTAAAAAGGGTGGAAGGAATGGGGGGAGGAAGGAGAGGGTGGGGAGACTTAACAATAAACTAAACAAACAATGAATCGAAATCATGAAATCCTTACTTTCATACAGTAAGCTCTCGAGGAAGAAGTGGGTATCACCTGGTTAGAGGGGCCAAGAATAGAATGGGAGGAAGCCTAACCCCATGAAAAATTGATCATACCTGAAACTCCCTGTCCCAGTCATTGGTTCCTTCCCACACTGTGCTATTGATCAAGGAGACCCACAAGTTTCCAAAAACAAGACGGGATTCTTTCAAGGCCCTTGAATACCCGCCCCAGGCCAAAGGTAAGATCCTATTTCTGAAGAAACCACAGAAAATCATTGAACTACACTGAGAGACCCTGCACGATCCAGGATGGTAACCAGCCCCCAGATGGTAGCAAGTGCAGTGCTAGAAAGTGCTACAGAAGCTTCCAGGGAAAATTGGTAAATAATATTTGGAGAAAGCAGAGACCACTGATATAAATTGCTGACTGTTGCCATGAGAAGGCTGAACACACTGCTTTTTGGACAAGATAAGCAATCCAAGAAGTGATCACTTGTACAATAGAGGTGCAAAAACCTGTGGAGGTAGTCAACGGCTTTTAAACTGACCAAGAAATTCACTCAGTGACAAGGAACCCTTAACTGTTATTAGGATTCAGGGCAAAATCATATGGGAACCAAAAACTTGGGCTCCAAGGAGAAATTCCCATTACCAGGGAACTACAGAGATGCTAATCCCAAAAGAATCTTTCCAAATTAGAAATGTACGTCTCATTTACCCTGATATCACTGATCTCACTCTCTGAGATTCTGTTTGTATTTTTCAAAAGGCAGTGAAAGAGCTGTGGTCATTCCAACTCCACCAATGAGCCATAGGCTGACATCCTGGCAAGAGATGAACCATCTTAGGCCTATTGTGTAGGCCCCAAGTGAAACCTATAAGAGAGTGACAGGATAAGCAAGAGACCTATCACCATAGCCAATCAGACAACCCAGGATAAATCAGCGAGACAGACACCAATGATTTTCAATGCAACCCAAAGCAGAAGTACACAATCTCTGAAGATCTCAACAATAAAGCTGACTTAAAACTCACCCACCATGACTCAGGAAACTGACTGGAAGGGGGGCAGAAAGATTATAAGAACCATGGTGGGGGTGAATATCCAGAGAAATTGCCCCCCTCATTAACAACACACAAAGGTGGAAACCTGGCTGCCTCTTGTGCTATCCATAACCCCCTACCCCATGGATTGATCCAGTATGACCACTGAGGAGGGTATGTAGTGGATTGGGGACAGGGAGGAGGGAAATGGGGATACCAGCAAAATATTTGCTCATAAAATGTGCCTAATTTTGAATAATAAAGATATCAATTTTTTAAAAAGAAAAGAATAAAGAAGATTTTCATGTAGTTAAAAAACACTGACATACAATTAGTAGGCAATATTTTCTGTTGGTAGGAATTCTGGGGGAGCTGTGCTATGTGAGTCTTCTGCTTTAGGGTGTCTCATGAGACTCACTTGTACCATCCCAGGTCATGCATGGAGCTGCCATCATGGTATCCACCACACACAGCATCTCACTGTGGACCTGAAACACGATCACAACACCACACATAGCATCTCATTGTGGACCTGAAACATGATCACGACCAGTCTTAATTGCTGGCATGAACTGATTTATTTGTTCAAATGAATAATTTTGGGCAATTAAAAAACACATGTAATAAAAAGGTAACTATTACTGAGGGCAACTGGGTTCAAACTTATGTGAAGACTTAACAAGACAAAGTGGCTATGCTTCAGAGTTATGTTGGAATTGACCACTCACTCACCATCCATAACTAGTGGAGGGCCGCTCCCAGGATCCTTAACTTTCTATCACTTCTGTTCCTTACACATGATGGGAGATTTTGCTTCTATGACCAGAATCAAAGCACCAGAAAGAGAAGAGCAGATTTTCTAAGCAGGCACTTCCCTCAAGTGTACAAACATTAAGAAGATATATACACAGCACCAACAGCCTCTGTTGGAGTAAGCAATGTATGTACTCATCCTAGTCAACCATATTTCTTTTCAGAAGTGCAAAAAGAGGTTCAGAGTGTGAAAAGAAATGGTCTCCCAAGCTCATATGACTAAAGGAACTCCCTGAGGGTGTATTGTCTGAGTTAACATCTTAGGTCACTGCTGTCAGGTATTGTACCTAGGGTTTCACAATTGCTTCCAGCCCTTAAGTTTCAATACAACCCAAATAGAACTCCATATCATTCTACTTGAATTTGCTTATCCTTCTTTATGATTCCTAGTCAGTGAATGTCTTTGGGCCATATAATAGTCATCACTTCCAAAGACTATGTCCTGATTCACAGGAATACTCTCTAAGTAAGTTCTCTACCATGGAGTACATTCTTCAGCATGGACAAATACACTTACTAAATTTTGAAGGGTAGCAAAGAAGGAAAGAAGAGGAGGAGGAAGAATAGAAGCAGAAGTGAAGGATTTGTACTTGTTGTTGTTGTTGATGATGATGATGATGATATTTTGAGACAGGATTTCACTATGAAGCCCAGGTTGGCCTGAAACTTGCTATGTAGCCAAAACTTGCCTTGAACTCATATGATCCTCCTGCCTCAACCTCCCAATTGCTGGGATTACAAATGGTCACCAACCACATAGTGCTCAGTTTTAGACTTTTAATAAAGCAGCTAAAAGAATAGAATACCAGAGTGAAAAGCATATAAAACATCACTGCTATACTTAGAAAAAATGGAGCCCAAGTCTTAGAATCTAGGCATACAGGTACCCCCAAATCAATCACCTAAGGCCAGTGGATACAAGGCCGATATTCCACCATTAAAAGGATAGTGTATTAGGAGGATGGGGGACCTATACAATAAGCTAAACCAATAATGAATCAAAGCCATAAAATCCTTACTTTCATACAGTAAGCTCTTGAGGAAGATGTGGGCATCGCCTGGTAAGAGGGGCCATGAAGAGAATGGGAGGAATTTGAACCCCATGAAAAATTTATCAGACCTGCAATTCCCTGTCCCAGTCATTGGTTCCTTCCCACACTAAGCTGTTGATCAAAGAGACCCACGAGGTCCCCAAAACAAGACAGGCTTCTGTCAAGGCTCTTGAATACCCAACCCAGGCCAAAGGTAAGATCCTATTGCTGAAGAAATCACAGAAAGTCATCACACAACACTGAGAAATCCTGTGAGAACCAGAATGGCAACCAGCTCCCAGATCATTAGCATGTGCAGTGCTGGTAGGTACTACATGGGCTGCCTGGCGATATTGGCCAACAATTTTTGGAGTAAGCAGAGACCACTGATATAAAATTTATACTGGTGTCACAAGAATTTTATGGACAGATTATGAAATATCTCTATTTTATTCCTTTATAAAATAATGCCGGTAGATACTGAGGAGACTCAAAAATCAACAACACTCAGCAGTAAAAAAGGCATCTCTATAAGGCCTCCAAAGCTCAGGGCACATTGCAGAAGAGGGAGTGAAAATGTGTGGGAAGAAATACTTTGGGGCATTTTGATCTGAACATGAACTCAGTGATGGTGGACAGTGGCTGTCATTACCACCACAAGACCTACATACTTCTGAGCCAATCAATATTTTTACACAGAGGACAGAAAAGTCAAAAACACTGAGCCATCAAACCAGAAGAAGGACAACTTACAAAGAGGAGGAGGATAAACAGGAGTGGGGGGGGAGAGGATAATAGGGCTGAAACATGATCAAATTACTATATTATCATGTATTAAAATGTTTTCAAAAAGGAAGAAATAGTACCAGAAAGTCTTTCAAAGCCTGGGATGACATTCAAAACTACTTTGTATCTGAATTTATGACATTTTTATTTGCCCACAAGAACTAAGGTCCCTTTATTAGTTGTTCCTTTAAAAAATACAACTACAGGACCCATTTTATATATCAAAATCAGAAACTAAAGAGCCAAAAAAAGGACTGTCACTCTTACTTAATTTATTTGGGCTAAAACAAGTTACTAGGACTATGATATTTTGGCTTTTTCAATTGGATCTCTCCAGAAGGATCTACTAGGCACCTTTGACATCTGATAGAATGGAAGGGATGCCAAACATGACAGAAATGCAAGTCTAGATATTTATCTCATCTTCTTAGTAATTCATCATACGTATGGACAGATCACTTGACACAAGAGAGCAAGAGTATATCCTGGAAAATGTTGACATTAGAAACAAAAAAAGGTTAAAAACCAGTTGTGGTGGTTTGAATGTAAATGTCCTCATAGCCTCATGCATTCATGATTATGATTCAGACGTGATCCCTTGCTAGTGGAGCCCTTAAGGAGGTGTGTCACTGGGGACAGGTTTGAGACATATTAGTCTAACACCATTGAGTGTTCATAGATAGCATACTCTTGCTGTTTTCTTCAAACAGACGTAACAAGATGTGACAGCTGTCTATTCTGCCATGCTTTGCCCACATTGGTGAAGATTTTCCTCTACTCTGTAATGCTTTCATCCAATTCAAACATATACAAAAGGTAACAAGTAAACATCATAGTGTTACCTGTGTACACTTACTATAATGTTATAGTATTATCTTGTTATAATAACAGCTTTGCTATGTAAGCAACAATTTTAAATTTCAATGTAAAATCCCATTGTTTATTTTTTAATTTTACCAATTTATGGACAACAAATATGAACTATTAAAAGGTCTAAGAAATAAGATCTAGACAAAGTATCAATAAGCCTTTAGATAAGGCAAACTTCTCACTGGCTATTTATCTGCAAACAGAGATCTTCATCCTGCCTAACTCTCCAAAATGCAAAATCCAGAACATTCCCAGGAGGTCCAGCTCTCAAAGGTATCTAAATGAATTATTGTTATTCTTCAAAGCTTGTGGGTTTGCTGTATTCTCAGAGGGAAAACTCAAATTCCAAAGTGGATGACTTCATCTGGACAAATATTTTATTATAAAAGGTACAAGACACAGCACTTGTGAAAGAGCTCTGTCAGGAGACAAAACCTCCATGAGGAGGGGCAGAGAAGATGTCAGGCCCACCATGAGTCAAAACCATGTATGTGCATCTTGGGAAAAATCATTTCTGGGCTCATATTTTTCATTTTAATGTCTCAACAAAAGAATTTATATCCAATTTATTCCACCAGCCATTGTAACAAGTATTTTTTTTTCTTTTTCTAATTATTTTATTAATCATATATTGCCCTTGTACATGATAACAGGAATTATTTATAACTGAAAAACTTGGAAATCATCTAAACAACCCCTTAATACAAAGAAAAACAAAAAAATGTCAGTTAATCAGAAACAATGAAAACTCTGTGTGTTCAAAACCAGGCTCAATGTTTTTCCTTCTAATGTGTTTTCATTTTCTTTATTTTTTCTTAGGTGACTCCAAAGTGCGTTTTAAAAATTTTAATTAATTAATAATTATATATAATTATACATAATTATATATAACTATGTCCATAATAAGTTACATTATTTAATGGGCAAACAATAAGTTGTTATACCCCATTCCCCAATGCCCCTCTTCCCCATCCCCAATCAGCTGGACATCCTCCTCCTTGGGGTAGTCTGGATCAGTCCTTGTGGCAGGGGACCATGGATAGCCTAGAAGTCAGCCTGGTTCTCCTGGCCCAAGTGTGTTGTTACTGAGCGGTGCCATGCCTCTGGATAGTCTCCCCCACCAAGGCTCTCACAATCTTTCTGCCCCCTCTTCCACTCATTTCCCTGAGTCGTGGTGGGTGAGTATTAAGGCTGTTTTATTATTGAGACCTTAGGGGTCTCTGTACTTCTGGTTTAGGTTTTGTCGAAAATCATTGGTGTCTGCCTCCTTGGTTTATCCTTTTGTTGGTTAATTGACTGTGGCCCTGGGTCACTTGTTCATCTCATCACTCTCTGTGGGGTTCCATAAGGATCCTCCATGCTATGTCAGGGGTGGCTAATCTGTTGTCAGGATGTCAGCTATTGGCCTTACATTTCATTGGAAGCGAGGATGAGCCACATCTCTCTCGCTGCATTCTGAGATCAGTTTAGGTTAACTGAGATACTCATTTTTGAATTGGCTAGATTCTATTTTTAGTAGCTTCTAGTTCAATTGCTCACATAGTGTATCACTCCTTGAGGGCCCAAGAGTCCGGATCCCAGTGCATATCACCCTAAGTCCCCAGTTCCAGTTGAGGGTTCCCCCTCACTGAGTGAAGTGTTTGGCCGAATTTAAAAGGTGTTGATTGCCTCCCCCAGGCTTTGCCTCCTCCATTGCACAAGTGATCCACTCCTGGTTCACTGTTCTCTCCCAGTAGGAAGTGTGGTCAGCCTACTCATGGCAACAGGCTGTGTTCCATGCCAGTGGTCTCTGTTTGCTCCAGCTGTCATTGACCAGTTTCCCATGGCAGCTTATGCAGTGCCTCCCAGCACTGCACTAACTACCATATAGGGGCTGGATTCCATTCTGGGCCTCAAAGGGTCTCTTGATGCTGATCGATGGCTTTCTATGGTTTCTTCAGCAACAGGGTTTTCCATCAGGCCAGGGGAGGGCATTGAAGAACTTTGACAGAATTTTGTCTTGTTTTTGGAACCTCATGGGTCACTTTGGTCAACAGCTCAGTGAGGGAAGAAATTGGTGACTGGGACAAGGGGTTGTCAGACTGATCAATGTTCACAGGCTTAGACTATCTCCCCTACTATTCATGGTCCCTCTCGCCAGATGACACCAACTACTTACTCAATAGGTTACATTATGTATGTGAGGATTTTATGGTTTTAAGCCATTCTCCTCTCCCCATCCCTTTCCTCTCATTCATAACCTCTCACTTCTTACTACAAATCTGCATAGACTTTATGGTTAGCCTGGTTAAGGGCCACATATGAGGGAGAATATGTAGTGTTTGGCTCTCTGTTCTTTTGAGAGATCACTTAGTAGGATCGGCTCCAAGTAAGACCATTTTCCCTAAATTTCAATATGTCATTTTTCCTTTCAGCTGCATAGAATTTTATGATGTAAATATACCAGAGGTTCGTTATCCATTCCTCCATGAAAGGGCATTTTGGTTTATTCCAATTCTTGGCTATTATGAATTGAGCTGCTATAAACATGGTTGCACAAAAGTCTCTCTCCTGAGAAGTTATAGCTTTCCGGTAGATGCCTAGTAGAAGGGTAGCTGGGTCCATTGGAAGCTCTATGTCCATTCTGTTGATGAGTCTCCACAGAGCTTTCCAAAGTGGTTAAACAAGCTTGCAATCCCACCAGCAGTAAATGAGGGTTCCTTTTTCCCCACATCCACACCAGCAATTATTGTTTTTTTTTATGTCATTCTGACTGGAATAAGGTGAAATCTCATTGTGCTTTTTATTTGCATTTCCCTGATGCTTAAGGATGCTGAGCACTTTCTCAGGTGAGAAAAGGCTATTTGTGTTTCCTCCTCTGAGAATTCTCTGTTAAGATCAGTGCCCCATTTTGTGAGGGGGAAGTTTGAGTTTTTGTTATTAATTTTCTTGAGTTCTCTGTACGTTCTGGAAATTAGGACTCTGTCTGAGTTGTAGCTTGCGAAAGTGATCTCCCAGTTTCAAGGGGGTCTATTGGCTCTGAGAACGGTGTTTTTGTCTGTACAGAAGTTTTGAGCCTGACCAGGTCCCATTGGTTAAGTGATTGTTGCACTTCCTGGGCTACTAGAGATTTGCTCAGGAAGTTATTCCCTACTCCTATTTCATGTAGTGTTTCTCATATTTTTCTTCTAGGGTATTTAGGGTTTTATGGTTAATATTGAGGTCTCTGATCCATTTGGAATTGATTTTGTGCATGGTGAATGGAGTAGATCTATTTTCATTTTTTTACATGTGTTTATCCAATTTGTCCAGCACGATTTGTTGAAGATGCTATCTTTAGCCCAGCATACATTGTTGGCACCCTTGTAGAAGACTAAGTACCTAAAGTTACTTGAATTAAAGGCTCAGCCTTCAATTCTATTCCACTGGTCAGACTGTCTGTTTTTCTGCCAATACCATGCTGTTTTAATTACTATGGCTTTGTAGTATGTTTAAAGTCAGGTATGGTGATACCTCCTGCATAAGTTGTTTTTTTTTCTCAACATAGTTTCAGCTATTCGAGGCCTTTTGCACTTCCAAATATATTTTGAAATTATTTTTTCCATGTCTGTGACGAAGGAGGTTTAGATTTTTATTGGCATTGCATTGAATCTATAGACCACTTTTGGCAGGATTGCAATTTTTACTATATAGATTCTCCCTATACTCAAGCATGGAATGTCTTTCCATCTTGACACATCCTCCTCAATTTCCTTCTTGAGTGTCTCAATATTTTCCTTATATAAGTCTTTCATTCCTTGGTTAGTGAAATTCCAAGGTATTTGATTTTCTTTGAGGTTATAGAAAATGAGACAGTTTCTCTGATGTCTTTTTCCAAATGTTTGTCTTCTGTATATAAAAAAGCTACTGATTTTTGTGTGTTGATTTTGTATCTTGCCACTGTGCTGAAGGCATTGATCGCCTCCAGGAGTGTACTGATACTGTTCTTTGGGTCTGATATATATAGGACCATGTAATCTGCAAAGAGAGAGAGAGTTTAATTTCTTCCTTTCCAATTTGTATTCCTTTTATGTTATTCTCCTGTCTTATTGCTTGGGCTAGAACTTCAAGCACTATGTTAAAGAGCAGTGGTCGACTTCCAGGGAAGATGGCTGACTAGAAGACACGCTGCACATCTCGGGAAATAAGGGCCAGGGTTTTCAGCAGGGATCCAGATTGTGGACACAAGCTGTGACAGCCCGCTGAATTACAGGCACCTCCGAGCACAGGATTCGTACGACTGGAAGCCACCAGCGTTGACCAGCGCTCGTAGGAGGCAGTGAGTCGTCCAGGCAGGCAGGTTCTGACCGCCGGCACCTGAGGCTTTCCTTTGGCGGCTTTCCTTGTGTTTCGGTCCCCACCCTCCCACCCTCTGTCTTTCCTGCCCCTCCCGGGCACTAGCATGTCTCTCTTTTTCTACTTTTTGTTGTTTTCTTTTTATTTTATTCCTTATATCAATTTTCTTTCTACATCGGCCTCCTTGGTAGCCCCTCCCCACCGCCCTCCG
>PVHP010043479.1:0-14529 GCA_004024765.1 Zapus hudsonius
CTACCCAACATTTGTCAGTCTACCCCTCAACAGTTGTTTACTGCTCTGACAACCTCAGGGAGTGAACACATGACCTTTTAAATTCGCTTTCCCAGACCTGTGGAACTTTTGAGTCCCTTTAGGAAGGAATGTTTCAATTTGGAGAAGTTTGCTATTCACATGTATCTGTACACACCCATACATATACATCACATCACCCACACCACATCACACATAGACTACACACACACACACACACACACACACACACACACACACACACACAATTTCCCCAGATTGTCACTTGAAATAATATGCTTATTGTCTCGTAATTGGTATGAATTAATAATCTGGGTATGGCTTACTTCAATCCTTCAGTTCAGGGTCTCTCATAAGAGAGCAAGCATCAATCAAGGCTATGATTATCTGAATATTTGTCTGGGACAGGATCCACGTCATGCTCACTCGGGAACTGCTTATAGCTAGCTTGATTAAGAGATTCAGCAACTTTCTGGTGCTTGGCCAGGGGCTGCTCATTTTTGCTTAATTCCCTGCCACAGGGACTTCTCTGTCAGTAGAGTGAGTGAGACAGCCAGAGGATATTAGCTGGAGAGATAAAACAGCCTCTTAAAAACCCAAGCTCAGAAATGATTACCTTTCTCATCCATCTTTTAATATTCTAGTTGTTAAAAGGTTGTCATTAGGTGTGGTCCACACTCAAGGGGACGAGATTACATGAGTGCACCAGTTCCAGAACTTGGGAATAATCTGGGAGCCACCTTAATAGACTACTCAGCTCATGTCACTATGTAATCAAAGTAAGAGGAGTCCACTAAGAAATGATGCCTATGCTACAGAAATGGGTGACGTGACACTATTGTTCCTTTCTCCAGAACAGTAAGATTTATTCTCGTTGCAAAAATAACAATGGATTCATTTGGCAAATATGTTTAAGGCAATGACTATATATTCAAATTTCATGTAACCTGGAGGCGTCCTTCAGACGTATTTTCATAGACCTGACATTCTCTCAGGTGAGCCTTGTCTTATATAACCAAGAAATGGAAATGATTAAATTTTGGCAACTGAAGGAAATCTGGACACAAGACACACATTCCAGGAAAAAGGCCGTGTACTTCATTCTCCATTCTCTCCTGACCCACAGGACATTCGGTGTGGTCCATAAGAAAAGAAAAAACATGTCGATGTAGGCAGAAGTCCTGAATAAACCAAGGAAAGTATTTGCGGGTGGCTTGAAATGGTGAGGCTCTTTCCATGAAGAGCTGGGTGTGCCACAGTCTTGACCAACCAGTACATGTTAACAGGTCCACCTAGAGCTCTGGGAGCAACAAGGATATTATTATACGCACGCTAATATTAAAATCGCTTTAAATCATCGCCCTTTTTTGATTCTGTCTGAAACCGTTAAACATTTGGATGGGTCCAAAATGAGCAGTCGTATGGAAGTCCTAAAAACTCTCTGGAAGCATTCCGCTTTCATTTTTAAGCTTTTTCAGAGCCTATACACCAGAGAGAGCAGAGCTGAAGCTGCCCCTGTGGCCCTGAAAATCCTTTGGCTGCCACAGAGGTGTTTGGAGTATTCTGAAAGCTTTATAATAATCCAACCATCCTTCCAAATTCTGAGTTGCTTTCATTCAGACACACTCAGCTGTCAGTCTATAATCCAATGTCACTGCAGGCAGAAAAGACATGATCTGCTTTTCTAAAGCTCCATCTAAACTCCAAACTACTAACTCATGGGGAGTACAAGGACCATGAGCTGTCAAAGAAGCAAAAATCCAACATGCCAAATGATCTCTGAGGATTTTCATGAAACCATTTTCCATTTACAAAGATAAATACATTAGATTTGAATATTTGACTCCACACTGTTCACCACACTGCATTGTGGTGTGAACTACAGAAGAGAAAACATTGATGTTTTCTGACAGTCTTCCTTTCTGAAAGTTTTCTCCTCTCAATAGCTCTTGCTGTTATACAACAACATGAGTGATGAGCTGACCACCCTTTTATATTCTCTCTACCCAGAGGAACAATGTTACAGATAAATCGTAAGGTGACAGCCAAGCCATTAACTTAATGACTCAGGTGAAACAGCCAGACAATAGCAATATTTTGAGCCTCTCAAATGAGGTTCCTTTTTTTTAAGTATTGGGTTAATCAGAGTAGAGTTTATCCTGCAGAAAATAATCTTTGAGGTACCACATAGTTCTGTACTCGGACCCATATTGAGCAATCTACTTCCAAGCAAGCCGGACTTTTGTTATCTCATTCTGTTTTTTTTTCTCTGACAGAAGACCCAAGCCATATTAAAAATAGGCAAATCGAAAATGACATATACTCAATTTACATTCAGAAATACACATTTAAATGTTGACTCCTCAAAGTAATATTTTAGAAGAAGACAAAGACCTTGAAACCATTGACAATAAAGATGTTTAAAAAAAAAGAAAGGAAGGAAGGAAGGACTTCTAACTAGGAAATCAGCAGCCTAGGAAATAAAACAGTCAACCAATGGGATCTCATGAAACTAAAAAGCTTCTGTACTTCTAAGCCAATCATCAACTGACTGAAAAGACAATTTACAGAATAGCAGAAAAGCTTTTCTGTCTGTATACCTGACAGAGGATTAATATCTAAAATATACAAAGAAATAAAAAATGAGCAATAAAAAAATCAAACTACCCAATCAAAAAAAAAATGGGTGATAGAACTGAACAGATAAAACTCTTAACAGAAGAAAAAGGGAAAGAAAGCATATAAAAATGTTCATCTTTAGCCATCAGGGAAACGCAAATTAAAACATTGAGAATCTGTGTCACTCCACTCAGAAACGGTATCATCAAATCAAATGACTGGCTGAGGAGACGGCTCAGCAGTTAAAGACGCTTGCTTGCAAAGCTTGAGGTTCCAAGTTTGATTCCCCAGTGCCCACATAAAGCTAGATGCTGGATGTGGTGGGTGCATGAATCTGAAGCTCGTTTGCAGTAGCAGCAGGCCCGGGCATTCCCATTCTCTCTCTCTCCCTCTCTTTCTTTCTCTCTGCTGGGAAATAAATTAAAAATATTTTTAAAACTAAAAAAAAAGATCTTGCAACCACTCTTTGGTTCTATATTTGTGCAATTTCATAAATTCTCTAATCCACCCTATACACATTCTCTTTGCCTGAGGTGCCACCATATGCATACAAGCCAGGTCATGAAATTGAGCATATAATGATTGAAAATTCATTCCATGACTGTAGGTGTTTTTAAAATATTGTATTAGTCAGGGTTCTCTAGAGGAAACAGAGTTGATAGAATGGATTGTAGTAAAAGGGAATTTATTGGGATAGCTTACGACAGTCCAATAGTAGCAGTCTGTAGACCCACAGGTAAGGAACCAGTAGCTGTTCAGTCCACGTAGATGGATGTCTCAGCAGTCCCAATCCAGCCCAGAAGGCCTGATGAATCCCTGGGGAGCGGCTGCTCTTCAGTTCACGATGTGAGGCCGAGGAACTGGGTTTTGATGCCCAGGAAGGGTAGGAGAGCAGGATGCGAGTGCAAGTCACGAACAAGCACCAGCAACCAACAAACAGGGAGCCAAGGAGAGAATTTCTTTCCCATTATATAGCTTTAGGGTGGGGTCTTACAACCCTTCCCCAGACTTAATGGCTTCCTAAATCTCTGGAATTTCCTTCCTGTACTGCCCACACAGGAAGGGATGTTTAGTTCTAGCTTCTTTGAGCTTCTTTACATCCTGCCCTCTACTGAGAGGCTGCCTTCCTGTAATCATCCTCAGAGACCCACCCAAGATAATTAAAAGTACAAAGTTGACAACAAAACCTAACCATCACAAATATCATTGAGTAAACTCTTTTTTTAAAAACTGATATCTTGATTGTCCAAAATTAGATACATTGTATTACCAAAGATTATGTTGGTATTCCTGATTCCCTCCTCCCTGTCCCCAATCCACTGGGTATCCTTCTCAGTGGGCATACTGGATCAATGCATGGGGTAGGGGGTTATGGATAGCACAGGAGGCAGCCAGATTCCCCCTCTATGTGTGTTGTTGCTGAGGGGGGGGGGGCATTTCTCTGGATATTCTCCCCCAACATGGCTCTTAGAATCATTGAATAAACGCTTATATGGAAACTTAGATACCATGTACTCACTATTCCTAAGCCTTTGTTTATTTGGCCACAAATGAGAATAGTAGCTGTCATGAGATGTCAAGATCAACTCTGCACAGCACATAACACTACATTCTTTAAAATAAAATGATGTGTTGGAAAGCTCACAGGTACTGTCTTCAGGCTGAGCTGGGTAGACCAGTTTCCTTAAACCCTTTAATTTTCAGTATTCATATCAATCATTTGGAAATCATCAACCCAGCCAGTTGGGCTGGAGAGAGAATCATAGTTCAAGTAGGTGAGACTTGCCAAGACTGCCCTGAGAAGATGTTCAGTGGTTGGATAGACATTCGGAAAGCCATAGAGGCAGGGCTGACTCTCCAATGACTGTCCCATGTCATTGTATTTGCTTTTGTTCGTGTAACACTCAGAAGAAATGGACAAAATGCGAATGCCTGCACTAGAGCCTAAATTGAGGTCCAATAAGCATGAAGCCTCTGTCCTTTGGCAGCACTGGTGCTGAGCACAGACAGAAATGGGACCTGCTCACCACTGCTGAATGAAGAGAAAACATGATTCAGTGCATCTGCTGGCTTTCACATCCCATAACACAGTTAGTGAGCACTTATTACATGGCCCACATGGTATGATTTTTAAGAGTAGAATCGGGCTGGAGAGATGGCTCAGCGGTTAAGGCACTTGCCTTCAGTGCCTAAGGTCCAGAGGTCAATTCCCCAGGACCCACATATGCCCCCGGTGCTCTCTCTCTCTGTCTGTCTCTCTCTGTCTCTCTCTGTCTCTCTCTGTCTCTCTGTGTGTGTCTCTGTGTGTGAGTGTGTGTGTGTCTCCCTCTCTCTCCTCTCTGTATTTCTCTGCTTGAAAATAAATAAATAAAATATTTTTTAAAAAGAGTAGAATCACTGCTTGCTTTGCTCCAATAAAAGGTGAGAACAGCCTCTGTGAATAGTGCCAAGGCACTTTCCCTTCCTCCTTATGATTCTAGCAAGATAACGATGAAATAATAATAGCACAATTTGATTGGAATTATTGAGAAACAATAACTTTTAGCAACAAAATGCAAATTGTATGAGCCATCCACAGCCTCCAGGGGCCTCGACACTTGATAGTTCTGATGGTCTTCAGCTGTTTAAGTGGGGGAAATCAAAACTTAGAGAACACCTTAGAGGCTGTCTGCATTGCCCAGGAAGTGAGACAAGGCCTGGCAATCAGTGTAGCGTTCCATCTACTTAGCACCAATGGGCAAGTCTAGAGAACCAATTGTGATGGATTCAGGTCTCTGCGCTATTACTCAAAGTCCTTAAATTTTACAAATGAATGCCAAATATTTGCTCTCCAGAATTCCCAACGCTCCTGCTGAAGGTTCAGAGGCCTGCTGGATGCTTCCAGATGTGAGCTTAAAGGCTGACTTTCTCCTATGACAAAGGGAAGAATGAGCTTATTATGACAATCATAATGAATGCTCTTTATAATGGAGCCTAGAGAAAACACACAACAGTATCTATTTTCATCATTTATTGCCACAGATAACATGTACTGGAGCTATTTTTATGATTTACCTAATTGCAAGGCCTTGAGTGCCAGGGTTAGGGGTCACACGGAGTTCAGTCAGTAACAGATGGATTTTGTTGTTTTGTTTTGTTTTTAGGCAAACTACTATGTTCCTTTAATTGAGTTCTTAGGAATACTAACAAGAGTAGTGAAAATATAGGAATGGTGGACTCAAGGCAGGCATGAAATAAGACAAGGAAACGGGCCTTTAAAGAATCTTTTTGAGAAGCCATTTCCTGCTGTGGCTTCTGACTGACTCGTATCATGCCAATTTCACGGGAAACTGACAGCTTCACTAGCAGGCCTCCATGACATGCTTCTCATTAATCAGGGAACTGACTGCAACGGCCATGTCATAGAGTGGCCAAATGGCCACCAGAAGGGGCAGAGTCACCCTGACAAAATGGGCATCTACCCAGAGGTACTGGCTTGACACACAGAAAGGAGCCCCCTCTCTGGAGCAAGTGCAGCCTGTCAGTGAACAGGCTGCCTCACAAGCAGGGACAGCACAGGGTCACCGGAGGGCTGGGCACCCAGCAGGAGGAGACGGAGCTCAGGGTGAGCCTCAGTCTGCTCAGTGCCCATTATGCACATGGATAGGCAGGCCATCTGGGCTGGCATTTGTACTGCTGGTGTTTTGTTCTCATTGCTTTCTCTTAACAGATCTATCCATGGCGTGGATAGAGGCACACACACACACACACACACACGACAACAGACAGATCTAATGTCTCCTCTTAACTCCACGGAGTTTATTTTTTTGAAGTTATAACTGATTCCTTTGGCAAATAAAACAATCATTTGCTTTCATAACATGGTAGAATACTTTCAGATCACAACGTGTCCCTTTGTTGTAAGGACCACTTCATTGCACACATCAGTGAGATGGCATGCTTTCACTCTGGCCTCTACTGGAGTTGAATTTTTCATAAAGAGGAAATGGGGAAATAGGGCAATACTAGAATATAAAATGCCTTTCCTGATCAGTTTCTGGTCCTCTGTCAGTCCTCCTTGGCAATTTTTTTTTTCTTTTGCAAAGGACAGGGTTTTAGTTTCTTTTGGGAGATATTTAACAGCTATGACATTTGTAAAGCTTGGATAAATATGTGCTCCTGTTAAGCCCCCAAAATCAAAACACATTTTTTTACCTTCTATTCACTCATGCTGACATACCATACTAGCCTTATGCCAACTTTTGGCAAATAGACATGTGACATTTCCTTCACCACATAGACAGTACTGTCTCTGCCAACTTGTCTAAGGTTATGTAGTATCAGAACACTCAACACTTCATCTTCTTGGCCTTTATTAGGTGGTAGCAAGTTTGAAAATTCTTTACATACATGTCACTGCATATGTCTCCTAAGTGAAAAAAAATTTCAGTTCTTTGGTTAAACCCACTCTACATTATTTTTATTGTTGTAAATAGAAAAAATATATAAGAAAAAAATCTCCAAATTCTTGTTTCTTTAGAAAAAAAAAGCCTCTCTTCTAAAATAAAATAATAAACGAAATAAAAATCAAACTAGAACATCTAATCATATGGTTTTAGGATTACATGGCAAAGCAATTGTGAAATGAGTAGCTTGTAGCAATGGAAACATCGTTCTCAGAGTTAGGACTTAGGAAGACTGAGAAGTCCAAGATCAAGGCATTTGAAGATTCAGAACTGATAAAAATCCGTTTTCTCACAGAGAGCACCTTCTTCCTGGGATTTTATATGGTGGAAGGGGTGAACCAGCACCCTTATTATGAGGTCACTAACATTAGTCATGATCTATTCACCTCCCAAAGGACTCTCACTTGATACTATAACACTATCCCTTACAGGTTTTTAGTTCAAAGTAAAAAGTTTTTTTGTTTTTTTTTTTAATTGGAGTGGGGACACAAACTTCCAGGCCATAGCAAAGAATAATCTAAATACCTTCCTTGTCAGACATAGGTGGTCTTAAGGACACAGCTAATGTCTTTAGGTTGGACAACTTGACAGTTACTGATTTATCTTATTTCATTGAGATTTCCAACTTCTCTCACAGAAAATGCTCAGTAATTTACTAGGAAATTGTCTTAAAAGTCATACCAAAGCCTGTTGTTCAGCCTTCTCATGTCTTTCAATTAAAAAAAATAGAAGTCTAAATCTTAACCCTTATCATGCTTTCCTTCAGGGAAATTTGGGGGCATACTATATGCCAGTCCCAGGGAGGACCCATAAAACAATGGCTGTTACCACTAACAATAACATTTGTGTATTAGTGCCTACTCTGAAGGAACAAACGCAATTACCGATAGCCATGTTTAGGGCTTTTATTAGTTAATTTATTCAACCAAGAAGTATTTATTGAATCACTGTTGTGTGTAGGCATCATTCTAAATGCTAGGGTACAGATTTTACTAAGATGACACCATTTCCTTTGAATTGTTCATACCATACGACAAACAATATCAAGAAATTAAGTGCATGTGATAAAGCATGTGTATCCAGTGTCCCAGTTAAAACAAGAGGACAGCTAATGTGGCTGTAAGGAAGCCCTCCCATAACAGGTGGAATGTGTAGTGTGAAGGATAGGGGACGCAGAACACTCATCCTTTCAGTTAGCAAATGTTTATTCAGTGACTTCATTTATTCAGAATCTTCAATCTGGAGATCCTGCTGTGGACAAGTGAAAATTTTCTGTTTTTGTGAAGTTTTTATTATAGTGGATATGATAGTTAAGTTTTGTTGTCAACTTGACCTTTTTAATAATCTTGGGTGGGTCTCTGAGTATGTTCACAGGAAGGCATCCCTTTCGGTAGGGAGCAGGATGTAAGGAGTCTCAAAGAAGCTAGAAATGAACATCCCTTCCTGGGAGAGAAGTGCAAGAAGGAAATTCCAGAGACTCAGGAATCTGGGATATAGTTGCAATACCCCACCCTAAGACTGTATAAAGAGGGAGAAAAATCTCTCCCTCCTCTGCCTGTTTGCTACTATGTGTGGTGCTGGTGATGGGTTTCTCTCTCTGCTTGGCCATGTGAAAGGGGACCAGCCTCTTTCACCATTATGGAACTTCCCCTGGATCTGTAGCTTTAATAAATCCTTTCCTCCCATAACTGTGCCTGGTTTGGAGAGTCATCCCATGGGACGGTGGCTGATTACAACAGTGGGAACTGTATTATTTCTCTAATGATCACAAGACTTGTGTTTATGAACAAAAATATATGAAAGATCAGAGAAGCGTCAAGGGTAGGAAGGTTGAATTTTCAGTAGAGTAACTGAGGAAGCTTTCTCTGAGGTAATGAATCTGAGTAGAGCTCGGAAGAAAGAAAGGGAGCAAGCCATACAATATGTTGAAAAGATCCTTCCAGTAGAGAGCAATCCACAAGGCCTCTGCAGATGGGACCTGGCCGCCAAAGAAAGCCAGCAGGGATAGAGCAGAGTGAAGTGAGATCATAAGGCTTGGACTGGGCATTGAGTGTGAATTTAGAAGTTATTCTAATGACTCAGGCTTTTCCTCTAGTTCCTTATGATGTTAGCTCAGGTCCAGTAGAGTGGCATTCTGTCTTCATTCTCAAAGTCTAGTCTCCATGGAGAACTGACTATAAAGCAACTAGGGTGGAAGGAAGAACACCCAACATGAGACTGAAATAATTCAGGCTGGGAATGAAATTTGAGATACATTTACCAGGAGAGCCAGCATGAATTATTGATTGATTATTGGATGAACATTGTGACTGGAGGGGACTAAGGTCTATGCCTGAGAATTTTAGCCACAACCAGGATGGAGTTGTCTCTTTCACATTCATATCAGCTAAGAGAGAGAACATTTTGTGTGCTGGATCTGCATAGAAGAGAGAGTAATTAAACATCTCTCTTCTGAATTACCTTTTGCACCCCAACAGGTCAGGTTTCCCAACTGTAATAAGAATAAAACTCCATCCTCAGCAAAAAACAGAGTTAACAATCTATTATCAACAACTCAGATACAATCAGTGATGATCAAGGATTACACACACACACACACACACACACACACACACACACACACACACACACACGCACCATCTCCCAGTTATACCAACATCAAAGGTAAGAACTTATTTGGGGAAATCAGACTATGATTTTATGCATATATCAGTGAAGTTGTCAGAGGTAAAATAAAACAAGCAGGGAAGAGAATATATACGGAGAAAAATAACAAGATGGACACAGTCACTTACAATAAGCATGCTTAAGAGGTAGGAGAAAATGGTTCTCAAACTAGATATAAATTCCAAAGAACAAACATACAAAAGAAAACTGCCTGAACTAGAGCTTGAAAGTTCCATGTTCTTTTCCTAATGTCAACCTGGAACCTTTGAGTTAACTGAGCTTATCATATCAACAAATATACTCAGGGAATGTGCTGATGCGCATCTAAAATGGCATATAAACCTCAATTTTGCCATGGATAAAACTTTGTTTAATTTTATAAAACAAATATGACTATGTTGTGGAGCATATAAAATCACAGTTTTTAAATGCTTCCATCCACCTGCCTTTGTTTATTGAGCACCTACTGTGTGCCAGCCACTATTCTTGACAGTGGGAATACTGCAATGATTAAGACAGTCACTTACTCAGATTCAAGGAAACTTCTTAGAATGAAGATCAAGGACAGAAAAACACTTGGGGAGTGAAGCATGAGCTCACGATAAAGCTCTTACTCGTGAGACTCCAGACCAGAAGAGACAAAGACTACAGACTCAAGTTTCTCAACCACACTGACTATTAGCAAGAAATGTTTGTCGAAAACTAAAGTAAGCTTTGGATGTCCACTTGGAAGGAAAACAGTATTGGGAACGGTGTTAATGGCGCCCTCTAAGAAGCAGCTGCCAAGAGTGGAGTAAGCATGCAAGCACTGTGTTAGGAGAGAAGGAGTGGAGCAACTGAAGTTGGCTGGAGTAGCCACCAGATTCTGAAGGACGTCTGATGCAAGTATGAGAAAGATGGACCAGATGGAAGTTTGGGTGGGAAAATCCTAGTTTATCATGAAGTCCAAGGAAGGTTCCTCTTTAAGCCAAACCACACTTGCTTTATTTCCCAGCTGTCCTCAGTGGCTGTCCTAGACACGGTGGGAGCCCTGGCCCCCATGAACAAGGGAAGCTACCATATACAGTACGTACACAGTAACTGGGCTTTGGGTTAATCACACTCCTCTAGCCTTTCTGATGCAACCCCATGGTTCATAAGAGTCTTGTCTTGATGAGTACAGTCTTTGAAGTCATGAATCAGTTTGGTTGACTCTTTGCCAATTAATTATTTCTTTGTTTTGGTTTGGTTTGGTTTTGGTTTTTCTGTTTATTTGTTTTTGTTTTTCAACATAGGAACTGTTTCTAACCTGAGATGACCTGGAATTCACTATGTAGTCTTAGGGTGGCCTTGAACTCACAGTGATCCTCCTACCTCTGCCTCCCAAGTGCTGGGATTAAAGTCATGTGCCATTATACCCGGATTAATTCTTTTTTGATATAGATAAATTACTTGTGAGCAAAATGAAATAATAGCTGTAACAAACACCATACAGTATCTTGTTAGAAGATGATCAATTATATAACCATTAGACACGCCTAATTTTCTCTTTAGCTGTAAAAAGTATTCATTTTCTCAATATTCAAATTTGAGGATCAACTATTTGCAAGGTAAGAAAATAGAGTGATCATGCAAAAGATAAAGCCCATGATATAATTGCTGCCCTCAAGGGGTTATACTAAACAACTGTAAGCATACAAAACACAATTAGCAGTAGGAGAAAGGAGTATTTGCATTTAATTACGTCAATTGTTGCTGGAGTTGTTGTCTTGAAAATTTTTTGTAACAATTTCACCTTTGCAAATATGGATATAGGATAGTTGAATGGCTATAAGGGTACACAATGTAAAGTTTATAAATGCAACTTTGAGAAGACCCTTTCTGGAGCACTATGGTGGATCTTCACTTATCCAGGCCCTTGCCATATGCATGTGTGGCTTTTTTGGACCTTTGTGTCACATCTGCCAGGCCTCCTTTCTAAGCTAGTGACATATCGTACCAGAGAAAGTATTGAGAGCCAGTGTCTATGGCCATAACACCCTGAATATGCCTGATCTCAGAAAGTGTTGGATGTCAGTTTTCCCTTCAGAATGGCACTCCAAAGCCTTTTCAAGCCCCTTTTCTGAGCGGGCCAGAACACTTGAATTAGTGAATTTCTGTATGAATTTGTGCTTAGTGTATCAAGATGGTACTTGATCAAAATCAAGTTATATATGGCTTGATTACACTTTAGTCGGACAAGTTTCTTACTACAAAGATACAGAACTCAGCAAATATTCCAGGAAAAATATTTATGATAACTAACCAATTACGGCTCAATTTGAGATGAGAGCAATCAGATTCAATTTTCATCAGGATTCCAGACATGCTTTCTGACATTAGGGAAGTCAGCTTGCCCTGTTAAGTTCTCTCATCAACTGTGAAGTCTGTCTGCCCTGAAGAGTTGGAAGGAGGGTCAAGGTAAGACAACACTCATTTACTGAGAAATTCAATGTGTCAAGTACTAAGAAGTTTCACTGCCACCATCTCAACTGATAATCAAACAATCCTTTAAGGAAGAATCATTAATTCCTCTATGCATTCATTCAATAAATTGTTATTAAGAACTTTGTGTTAGTCATGGTATCAAGGGCCAAATATGAAGCCATCAGATGAGGGAGGGTGTTCAATGCTGTGTATTGTTCTCACTGTTTCACAGATCAAGGTACTAGAAACTTAGGGAAATAAGCTACAATTGGTAGGCAGAGGGTGCAAATTCCATGAAGTCCTTCTAAATCCAAAGGGCAGGGTTCTCTCCTCTGCCATTCATCCCAATATTTATTCTCACAATAATGAATGTTCTCCCTTCTCCCCAAAGTCTTTCTAGATATTTTTATCCTAATCAACTCCATGAAATAAATACTATGTTTTGTGTCATAGTCATCCACAAGCTGCTGGGATGAATCTCCAAAACAGGCACAGTTAATGGGAGGAAAGGATTTATTGAAGCTACAAATCTAGGAGAAGTTCCATAATGACAAAAGAGGCTGGTCCCCTCTCACAGGTCCAAGCAGAAAGAGAAAACTGTCACCAGCACCACACAAATAGCAAATAGTCAGGGAGTGGGGGCAGGAGAGAATTCCTTCCCCTTTATATAGCCTTAGGGTAGGGTCTTATAACCCTATCCCAGTTTATTGGCTTCCTAGTCTCTGGAATTTCCTTTCTGCACTTCCCTCCCAGGAAGGAATGTTCATTTCTAGCTTCCCTGAGCCTCTTTACATCCTTCCCCCTACTGAGAGGGCTGCCTTCCTATAAACATCCTCAGAGACCCACCCAAGATTACTAAGAAGGTCAAGTTGACAACAAAACCCAGCCATCACATTTTGTCACCTAGGTCTGAGCTGTGAAGAGCCATGAAGTATTGTAATATTTAAAATAATTTATACTTCCCCTAAAATGTTTTTTCATCCGGTTGGTTATGACTGTTCTCTTTATATATCTGTACTGTTTTCCAAGATCTGTGAATTTAAAAAGTACAAGATACAATCCCTATCCTCAGAAAAAAAAAAAAAGTACAACCAACTTCACACCATCAAGCTTATAAAACTTGAAGCAACCGGGTCCCATATTCCAATTCTTTATGTATTCGGGATTAATGAACAGAAATTACAATTAGGAAATGAACTATTGACAATAAACACACACACAAAAAAGTTTGATTGGCATAGACTCTTAGACAACTGTGTGGTTCTCTCTGTATGCAGAGCTTTTAAAAGTAGAATAGAAAGTTAGGCTTGGGGAGGGGGGCTAGCCATTGGACGGTGGGGCCATAGGAGCGTCCAGGGCTCCCGATGGAGGCAGCATGGGATCCGGGCTCCTGGCTCTGCTGCAAGCCCGGAGGTTGGCTGGACATGAGCCACGGCTTCGTGCACCACATCCGACGGAACCAGATCGCCTGGGACGACTACGAAAAGAAGGTGAAGCAGGCGGCCAAGGAGAAGGCAAGGAGGCTGCACACACCTGCACCCACGCGGCCCCCCGCAAGCCCGACCTGCCGGTGTACCTGTCCGGGCGCCGAGATTGTTCCAGCCTCCCAGTCAACCTAGACTGTGAGGGGTCCTGTGAAAGCAGGAGTGGCAGCTGTGAGCTGGAGCCTTGTGGCTGCCAGCTCTTCTGCTTAGAATATGAGGCGGACAGCGGAGAGGTCACCACGGTGATCGTGTATCAGGAAGATGACCCAGGAAGGGTGACACACCTCTGGATCCAGCCATGCAAGAGGCTCTCAGGTTGCAGGTGCAGGAGGAGATTGCAGAGCGCCAGCACCGACACTGACCACGGAGGCGGAAGGCGTTCAGGCTGGATTTCTGCTCAGGGAGCCTAGTTAGGGCTGTCAGGACCCGTCTATCTCCAGACACCCCCCACCCCAGCGCAGCTGCTCCACAGGGGTGTGTTGCAGAAGCACATCTGGCCTAGCTCCCCGTGTTTTTGTATATTGGCCCGTTTGCTTAGCCTAAAATCTGGAACTTTTTGAGAAGTTCGTTTGGCTAATTTGGAGTTCTAGGAACAGAGACTTGAGGGTTTATGAACCCTCTGCCCACATGCCGCTGCCCCACAGATGGTACCCTGGTCGCTTTGAGTACTTTCAGGGTCCTGCTCACTTCCACCATGTCTTCCTAGACCTTTTTTCCACTCCTGGCTTTTCCTTTCCCCCATCTTTTTGCCTCAGGTAGAATCCGTTTTCTCCAGCCAAAATGCTAGTTTCTCTACTGCTCAGGACTTTGGAAGAGGAAGGAGGGTTCTGGGAGTCTGCCTCGAACAAGTT
>PVHP010043480.1:0-14452 GCA_004024765.1 Zapus hudsonius
ATGCTTTTAGAGAATCATAAAAGTGGGATGTATTTTTTGACTTGTAGTTTTGCAAATATGTGGCCAAGCCCTTGACTGATGAATCATTGAAGATCTCTCTAGTAAAGCAGCACTTGGTTTGCGGCACTTGGTGGTCTCAGCTGACTTGCATAGACCACTTATAGAAGTTAACAACGAAGTCATCTCATGTTCGTTCATAACAAATACATCTAGATTATTGTGCATCATACACAAGATGAAAGGAAAATTAGGCTATTATCACCTGTTACTTGTTTTTTAGGACCTGAGTTTTTTCTGTATCACTTGTTATAATTTTATAATATGAACCTTTGCTGAAAGTTCTTGTCAAACAACAAATATTTGTCACATAATCTTCATTTCCCACAGTCTTTCATACAACCTTAAGTATTTTCCAACATTTTTTCCTCATTTTTTTTTAGAAAAGATAATTTTGGAGAATCCCTTTTTATTTATCCACAATGAAGTTTAGAAATGAAAACTTTCCCTTTGAATTACAAAATCTAGAATGATGTCAACTATTTTTTTAACTTTTATTGACAGCTTCCACAATTATAGACAGTAAACCATGGTCATTTTCTCCCCACCCCCACTCTCCCTCTTTCAAGTCCTCAGTCATATCCCCTCCCCCTCTCAATTAGTCTCCATTTTGTTTCCATGTCATCTTCTTTTTCTCCTATTATGAAGGTATTGTATAGGTAGTTGAGCACTGCAAAGTCATGAATATCAAGGCCATTTTGTCTGGAAGATTGCATTGTAAGCAGTCCTACTCTTCCTTGGCTCTTACATTTTTTTCTGCCACCTCTTCCGCAATAGACCCTGAGCCTTGGAAGGTATGATAGAGATGTCTCAGTGCCGAAGTGTCTATTTTTAAAAATCAACTCCTTTTTTTATTTCTTAGAGATTATTGAAAATCAGTCATTCCCAGGGGAGTATTTGTGCAGTGGATTATTGCAAGTCTCGCTGAGAGAGTCGTATCCACTGAGATAGTGTTTGGCATTCTTTTTTCACAGTATTTTCATTACCAACCAAGAAAACTAAGCTTGCCTAGCACACACAAGGTTCAATCGCCAGTACTTCTAAAAAGACAAAGGAAATAAGAGAAAGGGAAGGTGGGAAAGAAAAAAGAAAAAAAAGACCGAGATTAGACTATTAAAGTTGCAGTGGTTATTTCTAGTCAGCAATTATGATCTTGCTTCTAATACAACAAAAGAACTGTTCGGTGGTAGACAATTGGTCATGGGGACAGGTGTTGTGGCACAGACCTGTAATCCCAGCACTCTGGAAGCTAAAGCAGGAAGCCAAGTAGCCAGACTCTGTCACAAATAAAACACACAGTGTTATGGGCTTTATCAGCCACTAGAGGCTGCTCCAAATAAATGTCAGAATGACTCCATGTCCAAGATCATAATTCTCTGTAACTCAAAATTCTTGTAGCTAAATTCATAGTATACTTACTTTGAGTGACTGTTTATAGAAAGTGTGCTATGTTACCATGACAAGAGGACCTTGAAGGTTCGATGTTTTCATAGTGCTTTCTAATGCTGCCAGAAATTTATGTCCAGTTCTAAAAAAAAAAAAATTCCTTCCTATACCAGCAGGTGGAAGCAAGAGCTGGGAAATGTACCTGGCTTACCACATGCACTGGGTTCTGTCTCCGACCTACCTCCACTGAGTGTTCTGACCCTCTCCCTCACTGCGCCTCTCCGGCAGCTCTGGTGGTCTTGTACCTTCTTTTGTTTGCTCCATCACTTTCCTGACGTGCTTGGTGCCTTGGACTGAACTTTGAACTTGGGAGTCATTCTAGGACTGACAAATTTAGTTTTGTTTTTAGTTTCTTCTATGTTCACTGATAACAGTCATTATAACACATATGCAGTGTGCTGAACAATTCCTTCTGCATTCATCAAGAATGGGAACGTTACTAAGATGCAGACCCTTTTCCCAAGAGCTTACGTTGTAATAGACTTAGAAAGAAAGCATGTTGTGGGTTTGCCGATAGTCAGCCTTGCTGGGTATCTGCAGCTGAACACTGGGCGGTGTGAGCAGTAATAACGCTCAGTATTCACACAGATTCGAATCTAGCCAGCAAATCGTTGACTTCATTCATCATGTATTTTTCCCCTATAGCTAAAAAAAAAAATCTTTAAGAAAGGTATCCTAGCTGGGCATGGTGACACACACCTTTAATCCTAGCACTCAGGAGGCAGAGGTAGGATCACTGTGAGTTCAAGGCCACCCTGAGACTACATAGTGAATTTCAGGTCAGCCTGGGTTAGAGTGAGACCCTACCTTGGAAAACAACAACAACAAAGAAAGGGCTCCTTTATTTTTGAAATTTTACTAGCGTATATAGGAAAAGTAACCGACTAACAATTAAGATCCTAAACATCCATCTTAAGGGGGTCTTGGTTAGAAGTAGCCAATGTGAATAATATTTTTTAAAACTGCAATGCTCTAATTCAGTTTTTAGGTTTTATCAACAGCAAATGATAAAACAACTTTTATACAAATGATCTAAAAGAAGAGACCCAAGTTCAAAGGCTGTGGGTATAGAGTGGGAGAGAAACCTCATAGTCTTTGAAAATAAACTCCCTCCATTTCTAGCAAGATTTAGCAGCCACCAGTTTTCAGTACTCTTAAGGCCCAAGCTGTTCACCTTCTTAATCCATTTATATCAGAAGTATTCAACCCAATGAAAAGATTTTGTTTTCTATGATCAGCTTCATTATGAAAATCACAAGAACATACACAGTCAAGGTTTCAGCCCTACTTGCCTTCTCACAGGCCCATATTGGGTCCTTGTCCCCACCAAACCTCCTACAGCTACCTGAAAGACTCAGCCAGCTAGGAATTCACATCTCCTTGAAGTCTCAGATTCTCCAAAGCAGTTACATAAGTGCTCTGTCCTCTCTGTATTTCTATCATGTTATTTGTGTAGAATTTACTATCAGATATCTAATCTGTTACCTGAGTTTCTTTTTAAAAAGCCTAGCTGGGCATGGTGGCACACAGCTTTAATCCCAGCACTTGGGAGGCAGAGGTAGGAGGATCACCATGAGTTCAAGGCTACCCTGAGACTACATAGTGAATTCCAGGTCAGCCTGGGCTAGAGCGAGACCCTACCTTGAGAAAAAAAAAAAAAAGTCTAAGCTCCTGAAAGGTAGTAACTATCTTTTCCCTTTTTGTAACCTCAGTATATTTGCAGAAAGGGAAACAGATTTCTAGTTTATTCCCTGGGAAGTCCTCTTAATGAGCCATTTAAAAATTCTCTTTTTTAACTGGTTGTGAACTTTACTATATGAACATAATGCATATTGGCCATATTCCCCTTGGGGTATATTCCTATGTTCCCTCTCCCCAGCCCCCATTCCTCTGAGGGCCCTCCTCAGTGGGGCTGTCCCTATTCACCGTGGGGTTCTGAATGCATAGTCTTTATGGAAGAGACAGTGCTGCAGGATATCCCTTCACACACAGTGAGCCTTTCAAAAGAGTATCATCTATTTGGTCTTAGGTGTGATGTCAGAAGGTAGTATCAAGCCAATCTCATTCTCTCCATCCCTTTCCAACCCCTCCCACCTTCACCTGTGTTTGTGTGTTTTGTGGGGGAATTGAACCCAGGGCCTTGGACATGTTAGGCAAGTGTTCTACCACTGAACCAAATTAGCATCTCTTGTGAGAGAATCAAGTCCCAGCATTTGTGCACTGAAGGTGTTTTGTAGGATGCCTCTGCTGAGTCCTTTCCATCCAGAACATAATTTGTGTGCTTGAAGACTTGAAGGAAGAACCGGTTGCATCCTGGGTATATATTTTTCCACGTGGTTCATGGGGATTACCTAAGAGCACTGATTAAAGACTGGAAAAGCATGAACCCTTGGTGCGAAGGGCAGCTGTCCAACGAGTCCTGGTCTGAGTTGTTTCACTGTTTGGAAGTGGATGACTCAACGCTCTGCAGCCCACATGGCCTGCTTTTCTGAGCTGCACGAGAGCTAAAGTGGAACACAGCTTTCCAGCCCTTGCAGCAGTCCCTCCCTCAGGAGCGGTAGAGATGACGCATCACACTGGTGGTGTAAGTTTGTGCACTTCAACTTACCTTACTCTCACTGCAACTGAAAGCAGTGGAGGATGAGAGAGGTGCATCAGTGTTTTCCTTTTGTGGGATATAGTTGCACCATCATTAAGCAGTGTGATCTTGAGCAAGTTACTTTGTGTGCCCAGTAAAGAAAATCAGGTTAATAATACTTGTCTTTTACTTGTTAGGTGGATTAAATAAGAAATGCATGTAAAACCTTGGCATAGTGCTTGGCTCTTGACGATATTAGTAAGGTAGTTGGTGTACCCCGTCATCTGTGTGGTCAGCTCCTCACTGAGATGCCTAGAGTAAACATGAAGGTTCTTCGAGTGAAGTAGGTCATGAAACTGAAGTTAAGGGAGTGACGTGGCTCAGCCTCCTGCCCCAGAAGCACTCCAGGATGACTGCAGTTTACAGTGGTGAAGGCTGTGTGGCCTAACCTTTGATAGATGCCAGGTCATGACAACGGCAGGGAGAGCTAGTGAGTGGAGTAGCAGGAAGACCGTGGCCTCCGAGGGTTGGGACTCTAGTGTAGAATGAAGTAGAAGCCCCACTAGGGCTCTAGGGAAATGTCAGGCCTAGTTGCATAAGGCGCTAAGAGAGTGAGGGCTCTTCTCCAGTGGGTAGGGCAATGCAGTCTTCAGGAAACCAGCTGTATTAGCTCTCTGTCCACACACAGCTTCAAGGAAAGAAAGATTGACCTTGGCTTATAGTTTCAGAGGTTATAATCCATGGTTCCTTGATCCTGTGACTTTGGGTCTTTGGCAGAACAGTCCATCGTGGCGGGACTGCATGGCAGAGGCAACCAGGAAGGGGTCAGGATCCTGTTCTGAGGACACATCCCCAGCGATCTGCCTTGATGGACTAGGAATTAAGCCTTTCATTCATGGGCCTTTGGGAAAGACTTAAGACCTAAACTGTAGCCAGGCACATACCTCTGATTCTAGCACTTGGGAGGCTGAAACAGGAGAATCATGAATCCAATGACAGCCTGAGTAGCATAGCAAGTTCCAGGCTAGCCTGGGCTACATAGTGAGACCCTGTGTCCAAAACCAAACAATAACAACAAATCCCAGCTGTAGCAGCAGGCTTCAGTTAAGATACCATGGAAGATGAAGCACTCCACGATGAGGTTTGAGTATCAGAAAGAGACTGAGCCTATAGGACATGGGGGGGGGTCACCATCTGGCAATGCTAAACATCTGGAATAGGGGCAAGTTGTATGGCATGAAGACCACTCAGGACAGAGAAGGTATTGGAGCTTATATGTATTCATTAGGCTAGTGTCCAGTACTAAGAACTTTTAGGTAAACTTTTCTAGCTTGGTAAGCATAGTTAATAAGACTCTCACTTTAAAAAAAAAGTATTCATATATTCGAGAGAAAGAGAGATAGAAACAAAGAGAGTGAATATAATATGGTTGTGCCAGAGCATCATGTCACTGCAAACAAACTCCAGATGTATGTGCCACTTTGTGCATCTGACTTTATGTGGGTCCTGGGGAATCTAACCCAGATTTTTAAGCTTTGCAGGCAAGTGTCTTAATGGCTGAGCCATTTCTCCAGCTCCTACTTCTCATTTTTAAAATTAAGGAGTCCATGGCCATACCACCCTGAATGCTCCCGATCCCATCTGATCTCGAGCCTGGTTAGTACTTGGATGGGGTGGGGGGATGGCTTGCTCAGCAAACATGTTGATCTGAGTTCTGACCTCCAGAAAGAACAGAGCAGGAGTCTGTAATCCCAGTCCTCCTGTGGTAAGATGGGAAGAAGAGCCAGGAAAATCCCAGAAGCTTCCAACCCAGCTAGCCTGGTGTTTACAGCAGTAAACAACAAAAGACCCTGCTTCAGACAAAGTGGAAGGCTGGTCCTGACCCTGGAGGTTGTCCTCTGACCTCCACATGTAGGCTGTAGTGAACGTGTTCAACCGCCAGTGCACAAACAAGGATAATAAATAAACGAATGAGATCTTTTCTGCAGTTCCATTCTCTTGAGAACAGTACATATTTATTCCTTATATTCTCTTGAGAACAGTACATATTTATTCCTCAGTGTTTCAAGGGTTAGGTGAGAATTTTAATACTGCCTGGCACATAGAGCAACTTTGCAAATGAGATCTCCCTTCTTCTTCCTGCCAGAGAGAATGTTCAAAGGGACCTGGTTCACAGTGGGAAGGGAGAGCATACCTATGGGAAGGCACAACCAGGGCTGTTTGGCACCCATACACTTGCCAAATGTAGCTGGCATTTCAGGAACGAGGTCACCTAGCCAAAGCTGTCAATTAGACATGTTTACAGGGTGGAAATATGGTATCCACTCACCACAAGTGGCTGTTGAATATTTGAAATATGCCTGGTACAACTGAGGCACTGACTTGTTCCTTCCCCTCCCCCATGTTTTTTCCCTTTTTTTTTTTTTTTGGTTTTTCGAGGTAGGGTCTTGCTCTAGTCCAGGCTGACCTGGAATTCACTATGTACTCTCAGGGTGGCCTTGAACTCAAGGCAGTCCTCCTACCTCTGCCTCCTGAGTGCTGGGATTAAAGGCATGTGCCACCACGCCCGGCTTTTTTCCCATTTTTTAATTGTCTTTATTTCTCCTGGTAGGGTCTCACTTTAGCCCCAGCTAATCTGGAACTCAATCTGTAGTCCCAGGCTGGCCTCAAATTCACAACAATCCTCCTACCTCTGTCTCCTTTGCCTCCCCAGTGCTGGGTTAAAGGCGTGTACCTTTTATTTATTCTTAATTTAAATAACTGCATGTGACGTTTATATTGGACATCAGAGGCCTAGTCAACAGTGCTGCTTGGCTGAAGGCTTCAAGGAGGAAGGTGGCTGAGAGTCTGAGGAAAAGGTGAGTCTCAGGGAGGTGCAAGCCTGGGCTTTGGTACTGGGAAATGAAAAGGAGTCCAGGCCAGGCCTGGTGGCACTTGCCTATAATCTCAGCAACACAGGAGGCTGAGGCAGGATAATCACAAATTTAAGGCCAGCCTGAGCTTCTGTGAGACCTGTCTAAGGACCTGTGTTTGATTCCCCAGTACCCAGGTAAAACCAGACTCACAGTGGTGCATGCATCTGGAGTTCGTTTGCAGTGGCTGGAGGCCCTAGCATGCCCATTCTCTCTCTGTTTGTCTCCTCCTCTATCTCTCTGTGCTTGCTTGCAAGAAAATAAATAAAAATTAAAAATATTTTTTTAAAAAGGAGTCTTATGTGCTCTATGAAGAGAGTCTGGACTTGAATGATAGCCTGGTGAGTTGAAAGGAGAGAGATGATTTAGTAAAGCAATGGGTGGAAAAGATAACTTTGCAAAGGTTAGAGGGGAACATTTCTGAGAACATAGCCAGGTGGAAAATAATTAAGATAAACATTTTACAGCTGTTCCAGATTGGGGGGAGGATGGCCAAATGTAGACCCCAGTGGCTGCCTATTGAGAAGTAGACAGATACTTGGAATATTGGCCAAGTGTTTCATTTTCAGGAAGTACACAAGCCATACAATGCATCCCAGCAACACCATGGGAAAGAATGTGGTGAATGTGTGGTGCCGGCACAGGGGTCTTGAGCATTGCAATGACTCTCAGTGCAGTCTTGGCTCTGTTAAAATGTGGTTGCTTGTATGAATGATCATTTGTGATGATGGAGGGTGGAGTTTTGTCATGTCTTCATTTTATTCGCTCCGTCTCATTGCTTGTGTATAGTGAGCATCTGTCTACAGTATGTGCTCAGCACGGTCAGGGTGGGGGTTTGTAATGAAGAAATGTGAAGTAATGATTTTGCTTGAGAAAATCCTAGTGTGTCTACAATACAAGACAGAGTAATTGAACATGTAGATAATGGCCATTTAAATGTCTGAAATAAGACTGGGGAAATGGTTCAGTGGTTAAAGGCACTGGCTTGCAAAGCTGGCAAGCTTGGGTTCAATTCCCCAGTACCCACATAAAGCCAAATGCACAAAGTGGCACATGCATCTGATATTTGTTTGCAGTGGCAAGCGACCCTAGTGTGCACATTCTCTCCCTCTCTCTCTGTCTCTCTGTCTCTCCTTGCAAATCAAAATAAAATAAATGTCTGAAATGAATGGCTCAGGTGAAAAGTGATCAAAGCTCAAATCCCGTGAACTAGAGTAGCCAACAAAGCCGTAATGGGAGGAAGAGGCCTTTAAACCATGCGTCATGAAAACATGGACTAGTGAGTCAGAACGTTTCTCAAAGTACAGTCCACAAAATGTTTTGCAGAAGTTTCAAAACAATTATTAACTCAGAATGACTGTGGTGTGTTCATTTGTCCTAATGAAATTATGTAACCCAGTGATCTCTGTCCAAGTCTTTACAACTTACTTTCTTTCCCTGAGCATTTTTTTTTTATAAAAGAGATCACAACTTTCACCAATGCCTAAATATTTTATTTAAGAAAAAAGTTAGGGGGCTGGAGAGATGGCTCATCGGTTAAGGCACGTGCCTCCAGTGCCTAAGGCCATGGGTTCAACCCACATATGTCAGATCCACAAGGTGGTGGCCCTGGTGTTCTCTCTCTCTCTCTCTCTCTCTCTCTCTCTCTCTCTCTCTCTCTCTCTCTCTCTCTCTCTCTCTTTCTCTGCTTGAAAATGAATAAATAAAATATTTTTTTAAAAAAGAAAAAAGTTAGACATGAGTTTTTGATTTGTCTAGATAGTCACTTTCAAATGATGTCCAAAGTATTCCTGTAGAGAAGCACAGGCTTGTGCTGTGTTGCCTGCTTTCAGAGCCTGCGGGTCACACTAGATTCTCAGAATAAGCATGGCCAAGAGCGGCTGCAAGTTTGCTGTGCCTCGCCCAGGTACAGCTTCACCCGGGCACAGTTCTGCACAGCTGCAGAGGCATGAGGCCAAGACTGTACTAGCCTGAGAACTCACACAGAAAGAAGAGGGACACTAAGTGAGAGGAAAGAGAAGAAGCAGACAAAATGCAGAGAAAGCACTCAGTAGTTCAAATGTTAGAATGATGAGGAAACCTCCTGCCTTCATTCCCTTTCTTTGGTAACAAGAACTATAAATCCTTAGAGATACTTAGATAAAAATCTCAGATGAGAAAGAAAAGCATGTTAAGTTAAAATGTTGACTGTGGGGCTGGAGAGATGGCTCAGTGATTAAGACATGCCTGCAAAGCCTAAGGACCCAGGTTGGATTCCTCAGTGTCCACATAAAGCCAGATGTACAAAGGTGACATGCAGCTGGAGGCCCTGGCATGCCTTTTCTCTCTGTGTCTTCCTCCCCCACCCCCACCCCTGCAAATAAATACATATTTTCTAATGCTGACTGCTCTGTTGATCTATGACATCATGATTTCCAACTGATTTCTTTGGCCCACTGACATTTGACGGGGGAAACGGATATTACATTAAGGCAGGGTAGTTTTTAGTGAAACAAGGTGTGTCCCTTGGCCAGGTGGAGTTACTGACTTTCTTCTTCAACTGAGCTAAAGTCAGATAAGCTGTCATCAAACAGCAATCTCCTGCCAAGCTTGATGGTGCATGTCTGTAATCTCAGAACTTGGGATGTGGAGGCAGGAGGATCAGAAGCCCAAGGCCAGCCTGAGTTATGTGATGCCCTATATCAAAAAAAAAGAAAAACAAAACTTCTGATAAACATTAGGAAATTAAGACCAGTAGAAATCATCTTAGTGAAATGCTTCGTGTAATTAATTTTTTTTTTTTTTGAGGTAGGATCTCATTCTAGTCCAGGTTGAACTGGAATTCACAGAGATCCTTCTACCTCTGCCTTTGGAGTACCACGAAGCCTGGCTATTGTAATTTTATTTTAAAGCTGTCTTATCAATAAGGAAAATTCATCCATAGTCATTGATTTGTTCAAAGAGGAGTGCTAGAGCAGAAGTCCTGTGTTATTAGACCTTGTTCTGCCACTTACTACTTGTAAAAATAAGTGATGCCAGCCTTTCCAGGGGTACTTGAACTTGCTTGGAAGCTCAGTCAGTCTAGGTCATGGCTGACTCTTAGAGCCATGAGGGGTTGCATCAATAATTCTTTTAGAAATTTTCAGCCAACTGTACACAGTGAACTTCCTATGTGGGGCCAGCATGGATAATGTAAGACCCTCGGGGCTTGGGAGCTGTGTTGGTAAAGAACTTGTCCTGTAAGCCTAAGAACCTGAGTACACATCCCAGCACCCACATAAAAGCTGGGCTCCGTGGTGCACACTTGTAAACCAAGCTCCAGAGAGGCAAAGACGAGAGGATTTGTAAGGTTTGCTGGCCAGCTAATCTAGATGGATTGGTGAGCTTTGGGTTCCTGGAGAGACTCTGTCTTAAAAAGTATGGTGGAGAACAACTGAGGAAGACCCCTCTGGCTTCCACACCCATGGACACGTGTGCATGCGCACCTGCACACACAAGCATGTAAGACCCTCTAGTCCTGTGCATTATTTCTCATACTGTGACCCTACTTTGTCAGTTTTTATTCCTTTTAAAGTACACTTAAACTGACTTAAAGCAATCAAGATTTATTGACTGACACAGCTGGGAAGTCTGGCTCTAAGTCTGGTTGGAGAGTTAGTTGATCCGGGGGCTCAGTGATGTCATTCGGTACTCAGTTTCCTCCCTTTCTTCTACCACTCGGTGTTTATTTCAGCGTCAATCAGATCTCACTCTTTCTCAGGAACTGTGGGAGGTGGGATGAGACCTCTTTTTCACAGCGGCCCCAAAATACATTCTGGGGTTAGGTTCAGCATCTTCAAATAAATGGTGTATGTGGGGGACAGGGGATTGTGTACTGGGAGATGTTTGCCAAGTAGTTCAAAGAAGCAAGTCCTTTTCAGGAAGTATACAGACCATGTGTCACTAGAGGAACACTGTAGACAGCACCACAGAAAGGGAAAATGTGTACTTAAGGGAAAAGGTGAATGGCCAGGTGGCCGGTGCACATCTGACCAACTGCTACACGCTAAACTTTGCCATTTGTGTTTCTGGAGCCCCTGAAAAATAAAACCCTACTTTTTATATTCTGTTCCAGATCTTCCTTTTTCTTCTGAAATCCACTTGACCCTGAGGAAAATCCTTCCCTAGCCTCTCTTTTCCTTTCGCACCCCATACCACAAAGTAAGGAGAAAGCCGCCTCACCTCTTACACCTACAGTGCTGCTCTGATAAAGCCTCCATCGTGTGTGAAACACCTTTGTGTGCTGAGGGGGAGCCCATGCACTTGGTTTTGGGGAGATTCCCAGCACCACAAAAACTCAACACATTTGATTGAAGCTTCTGAACTGGTTTTACCATCCTGTGTCCGTCAATTGTCATCTATCCATGTTTTTTTTTTCTTTTTTTAAAAAATATTTTCATTTATTTATTTGAGAAACGAAGGCAGATACACATACAATCAAGGTGTAGTATTATTAGTTTAAATGTATTAAGGGAGTTAAGGATAGACATCTTTATTCTTTTAAAAAAATATTTTATTTATTTATTTGGAAACAGAGAGATGGCGAGTAGAGAGACAGACAGAATGGGCTTGCCAGGGCCTCTAGCCACTGCAAACGAACTCTAGATACATGCGCCACTTTGTGCATCTGGCTTTATGTGAATGCTGGGGAAGTAAACCCAGGTTGTTAGGCTTTGCAGGCAAGCTCCATAACTACTGAGCCATCTCTCCAGCCTGACAAATTTATTCTTAATGATCTTTTCTTGATAATGTAATAGCTATACCAGAAATTATTTTCCAGAAATAAATGTAAACATTAATTTATATAAAATTTTGAGGGACAACTTGGTATTCAGTTCTAAAAAAGAATGTTTAAAATGTTCCTTTGTAAAACCTATATTTTTTTTCATAATTATGTACACAGGAGATGGTTGATGGTAGTTAGCACAGAAAAGATTACTAATTTAAGTTTATAAAGAACAATTCTTATGTCTCAGCTAACTTTTTTCCTATATTTTATATACCCAAGTGTGTGTGTGTGGATAGCACAAGTTCCATTAAAACTATAATTATGGGCCAGGCGTGGTGGCGCACGCCTTTAATCCCAGCACTCGGGAGGCAGAGATAGGAGGATCACCATGAGTTCAAGGCCACTCTGAGACTACATAGTGAATTCCAGGTGAGCCTGGGCCAGAGTGAGACCCTACCTCAAAAAAACCAAAAAAAAAAAAAAAAAACTATAATTATGGGGCTGGAGAGATGGTTCAGTGGTTAAAGCACTTGCTTGCAGAGCCAAATACCTGAGTTCAATTCCCTTGTACCCACGTAAATCCAAATGCACAAGATGGTGAATGCATCTGGAGTTTATTTGCAGTAGCTAGAGGTCCTGGCACACCCATATTCATTCATTCATATTCTCTCTCTCTCTGTGAAAATAAATAAAAATTTGAAAACTGTAATTATGTGAGAAAATAAAATATATTGGACATTTAGGATTTTTGTGTTTGCTTTTGAGACAGGGTTCCAGGCTGTCCTCACACTTGCTCTGTAATGAAGGATAACCTTGAACTTCTGATCCTTCTACCATCTCTTCCCGAGTGTTATGATTGCATGTGTGTGTCATCACACCAGGTTCCATGTGATGATAGAATCAAACCCAAGGCTTCTGGTAGGCTAGATAAGCACTATCAACTGAGCTTCATCCCCAGCCCAGGCATTTTTTTTAATGTATATATTGGCCAAAGAAAATTTGTTTTATTTTTTGTTGAGTTCTTTTTAATTGAAATCTTATCTTATAATGTGTTTATATCCTGACTTTTAGCTGGAAGAAATCCCTAATTTCTGTTGTTTGTCTGATTTTTTTTTTTTAGAGTTGGTGGTTCCAGGATTTTTCTCAGAATGACTTTGGGAAGAGAAGTGGCATGGCCTCTTGAGGCAATGTCTTCCTACACTGCTGCTGGCAGGAACGTTCTGAGATGGGATCTTTCACCAGAACAAATTAAGATGAGAACAGACGAGCTCATTGCACAGACTAAGCAGGTGTACGATGCCGTTGGAGCCATCGACCTGAAAGAAGTCACCTATGAGAACTGTTTGCAGGTGCTGGCCAATGTAGAAGTGAAGTATATAGGTAGGTGGGGCGTGAGCGCATCCTTATTTCATTCTGTGATATCCAAAACTATTTTATGCTTCTTGTCTCGGCAGTTAATTTTCCACTTCTACAACAGATTGATTTTTACATAATGATTGATTTGCTTAGGATTAAATTGCCTAAGATTTATGGATTTTATTATGTTGGTAAAGGTGCTATAAAATGAATACTCCAGGTAATAATGCTTGTTGCAACCAGGTGTGGTAGTTCACATGAGCCTTTAATGCCAGCACTTGGGAGGCTGAATTAGGTGTGCGTTTGAGGCCACCCTGGGTTATAGAGTGAATTCTAGGTCAGCCTGGACTAGAATGAGACCCTGCCTCTAAACAACAGTAACAGAGTGCTTGCTATGCAAGCATAATGACCCGAGTTCAATCCTCAGCAACCACAGAAAAAGCTGGGCATGGTTATGCATGCCTAGAACACCAGTGTCGAGGTGGGCAGAGATAGGAGGATCTCTGGGGCTTCCTGGTCAGCCAAAGATGGACACCAGACATCTTTTTCTAGTGTGTGCATGCATCTGTACACATGTGCATACTCTACACACAGACATATATATATATATATGTGTATGTATAAATCTCCACACACAGACATACACACACACACACACACACACACATATATATATACACTCTCATTACAGTGCTTTCTGGACAGCACTTTGACTATATCATACATTTAGGAGTTCAAACCCTAGCCTAGTAATTCCACATCTAGAAATTTATTCTAAGGAAATAATCAGATAAAGGCAAAATTCTTCTATAAATTTACATATAAGTAGATATTTATCATATCAAAGGCTCAGAATCAACCCCAAACTGTCAGCTGATGCAGAAGTGTGGATTTGGCAACTAAATAAATGATGAAGCATTCATCCTCCGTAACAGTATTTAGCCATTAATATCTGGTTAGAAGCAGTATATAAAAACACAGGAGAAAAATATCCAGAAGAAACTAGGCATGAGGATGAATATATCTCTAAGCCCAGCATTGAGGGGGCTGAGATGGGAGGATTACCAAAAGTTCAAAGCTAGCCAGTATTACATAGTGAATACCAGACTAGGTATTATACTAGGGCTACATACCCAGGCCTCATCTCAGAAAACTAGAGAGAGACAGAGACAGAACAAAATAAACAAATGTTAATGTTATATTAGGGCTGGAGAGATGGCTCAGCTGTTAAAGGTGCTTGCTTACAAAGCCTGATTCCCTGGTACCCCCATAAAGCCAGATGTACAATGTGGTGCATGTGTCTGGAGTTCTTTTGCAGTGGCAAGAGGCCCTAGTACACCCATTCTCTCTCTCTCT